>JAHHUM010000181.1:0-117314 GCA_036173005.1 Crenichthys baileyi | reverse complement strand
CTTTTTTTCCCAGAGGTCAATTTAATCCCACCCAGGTTAAGTGATTGACTAAGCATTTATTTTTAAAGACTCCGGTCCAAAGATGACAACTTCTGTCTTGTCTGAATTTAGAAGCAGAAAATTTAAAGTCATCCAAGTTTTTATGTCTTCAAGACATGCTTGTAGTCTGTCTAACTGGTTGGGTTTATCAGGATTTATGGATAAGTAAAGCTGAGTATCATCAGCGTAACAGTGAAAATTTATCCTATGCTGCCTGATAATTTGACCTATTGGAAGCATATATATAGTAAAGAGAATTGGCCCAAGCACTGAACCCTGTGGTACTCCACAATTAACCCTGGAGTTTAAAGATGATTTATCATTTACATGAACAAACTGTTCCATTATCTGAGGCCATAAGAATATCATTAGTGACTTTCAGCAGAGCTGTTTCAGTGCTATGATGAGCTCTGAAGCCTGACTGAAACTCTTCAAACAGGTCAGTCAGTCAGTCAGTCAGTCAGTCATCATTTTCTACCGCTTATTCCATAGTGGGTCGCGGGGGAGCTGGTGCCTATCTCCAGCAGTCTATGGGCGAGAGGCAGGGTACACCCAGGACAGGTCTTCAAACAGGTCATTGCTGTGTAAATGCTCACACATTTGATTAGCAACTATTTTCTCAAGAATTTTAGATAAAAATGGAAGATTGGATATTGGTCTGTAATTTTTCAAGTCATCTCGTTTAAGCGAAGGTTTCTTAAGTAAAGGTTTAATTACAGCTACCTTAAAAGCCTGTGGTACATACCCATTTACTAAGGATAGATTAATCATATCTAAAATGGGGCTGGTAATCAGAGGGAACACTTCCTTAAATAATTTGGCTGGGATTGGGTCTAACATACAAGTTGAAGGTTTAGATGAAGCTAATATTTCTGATAACTCAGGAAGTTCCACAGGATCAAAACAGGCCACAGATCAGGTTCTACAGTTACTTCCAATGTTGTCTCACTTGCTGAGGATTAAGTAATCATCTTCAGGAGTATTTCAAAGATTTTATTTTTAATAGAATCAATTTTATTTAAGAAGAATCCCATAAAGTCATGACTGCTGAGAGGGAATGGATGGCTCAACAGAGCTATGACTCTGTGTAAGTTTAGCAACTATACTAAAGAGAAACCTACGATTATTCTTGTTCTCTTCTATTAAGGATGAGAAATAAGCTGTTCTGGCTTGGCGAAGTGTCTTTTTATACAACAGTAGGCTATTTTTCCAGATTAAGTAGGAATCGTCTAGTTGTGTAGAGCGCCATTTTCTCTCCAATTTTCTAACATTGTGCGTTAAAGTACGCAGATCTAAATTAAACTAAGGAGCTAGCCTCTTATGAATAATTACTTTCTTTTTCAAGGGGGCTGTACTGTCTAATGCACCACGCAATGATGAAGTAACACTATGAACAAGAGAATCAATTTGTGAAGGGGAAGAAACAAAATGATTGCCCTCCACTGTATTTTTCAGTGATAATGAGGAGATTAAAAGTGGAACAGATTCTTTAAAGGTTTTTACAGCATCATCTGATAATGATCTACACTAATGAAATTTTGTTTCAGGTGTGGAGTACTCGGTTAAATTAAACTCAATGTCAGGGCTTGCGAGAAATAGGACCCCAGAATGCAGACTAGAAAGCAGCATGTCGGTAAGTAAAAAAGGTTTAATAAACAAAAACTCACTCACAGCAGGAGGCAGGAACAAAAAACCATCGCGCAGGCGAGACAGGCAAGGCATGAGCAGAAAACAAGACTTGGTTTCTGAAATGTTTCCGCGATGAGTAAACAGTACAGGTGTGTATAAATGGAGTGTGAACCAGGTGAAGCAAGACAGATTAATGGGTGTAGGTGATCCGAATTAACAGGACAAAATGTAGCTGGAGCAAAACAGACTCTCTAGCACACAAACTAACAGAAATTGGAAAAACATGAAGCAAAAGCATAACCAGATCCTAAAACCAAACTTGACAAAAAATGAACAAGACGACAAAACTAAAGCATGACCAAAGAACAGAAACATAGATTCAAAAATTTAACAAGGAAAAAAATAATAATAAAAAATAATAATAAAATAATAATAAAAAATAAATAATAAAAGAAGAAGAAAAGAAGAAGAAGAAGAAGAAACCCCAAACTGTGAAAAAAAAAAAAAAAAAACCAGAAACCAAAACCAAAAAAACCCTAAATCATACACTCAAAAGGGTTTTTAAGAAATGGTCAGACAGGACAGGGGTTATGAGAAAATATTGTTATGTCTTTACACTCAATGCCATATGTCAGCACAAGGGGCCCAAAAATGAAGACAAGGGGGGTAGGTTTGTTAATGTTTTGAGTAAAAACCAATTGAGTATAAGATACCATTAAAGGCTATATTTAAGCTACCTTTTTGTGTCAACATGAATGTTAAAATCCCCCACTTAAAAAACTTTATCTGTATTTAACACAAAATCAGATAAAAGGTCTGAAAACTGATCTAAAAATGGAGAGTAAGGGCCTGGTGGATGGTACAAAACAACAAACAGAAGTGGTTTTAGTGCTTTGCAATTTGGATGAGGTAAACTAAGGATTAAATATTCAAAAGAGTTGTAGCTATTGATTGGTCTGGGACTAATCAATAAATCGGACTGAAAGATGGTTGCTACTCCTCCTCCTCGCCCGGTATTTCGAGGAATGTGAAAATTTAAATAATTAGTAGGAGTTGACTCATTTATAGTAACATAATCCTCTTGCTGCAGCCAGGTTTCTGTTAGGCAAAATAAATCAATCTGATTGTCACAAATCAGGTCACTAACAGCAAAGTCTTTGAAGAGAGAGATCTTATGTTCGGTAGGCCACATTTAATTGTTTTATTTTTCTTTTTAGTCTGAGTTGTGTTTATTTTTATGAGATTTTCCTGATTTCCTCACTGACCATTACCCTATTAAGACACTGTCTTAATAGGATAATGGGTGGGTAGCAGTACAGAAGCTGCAGAGAGGAGTGTTAAACTACGACCCTGCTTCCTGGTCTGAACCCTGGGTTGTCAGAGGTTTGGAGAACTAATAAATTCGGCCAGATTCCGAGAAAGAAGAGCTGGTCCATCCAAAGTGGGATGCATGCCGTCTCTCTGGATCAGACCAGGTTTTCCCCAAAATGTTTGCCAGTTATCAATGTAGCCCACATTGTTTTCTGGACACCACCTAGACAGCCAGCGGTTGAATGACAGCATGCAGCTAAACATGTCGTCACTGGTTAAATCGGGGAGGGGACCAGAGAAAATTACAGAGTCCGACATGGTTTTGGCAAACTTACACGCCGAAGCAACACTAACTTTGGTGACCTCCGATTGATGTATCCGGGTGTCATTACCGCCAGCGTGAATAACAATCTTTCTGTATTTACGCTTATCCTTAGCCAGCAGTTTCAGGTATGATTTGATGTCACCCGTTCTGGCCCCTGGCAGACATTTGACTATGGTCGCTGGTGTCTCTAGTGCCATGTTTCTGACTATGGAGCTGCCAATTACCAGAGTTGGCTTCTCAACGGGTTTGTCGCTGAGAGGGGAAAATCTGTTAGAAACACAGACGGGTTGGTGGTGACCTGTATGCTGGGATCTAGGACTATGCGTTCTACATACCGTCACCCAGCCGGCCTGACGCCCCGGCTGCGCGGGCTCTGCTGAAGGACTGCTACGGGAAGCTACCCTCGGTGGCTCCGCGCTAGCTAAAGGGCCTCAGCTATCTGCTGGTTTTTCAACAGCGTGGAGGCGGGCCTCCAATTCCGGCACCCTCACCTCCAAAGCTACAAAAATGCTACATTTATTACACGTACCATTATCACTAAAGGAGGCAGAGGAGTAACTGAACATCTGACACAGAGAGCAAGAGAGAGGAGGAGACTCAGAGAGGAGGAGACTCGGAGAGAGAAACAGCAGAATGGGTAGCCATGGTGGAGCTGACGCTAACGCTGAGCTAGCAACCCCTTACCACTACTAGAAAACCGTGTAAGACACGGAGAGTCCCCAAACGTTAAAAAAGCAACAGAAAGTAAGTGTTTTAACGTGCTTATGTATTAGAACAAGTAAGAGATATCACAGTAGAGAGAAATTAGATCAAACGAGAGAGCCTTCACACACCAAACAATTCACCAAGTGCAATAGCGTAAACAGGAAGTGACATTACCCAGAGCTCCAGTCCTACCAGCCGTGAAGGCGTGGTAAGGCCTACCACTACATTCTCATACTACTCTCCAATTTTGCATTATTGGCTGTTATTTCAGCTTTTAATTTTATGTTCTCTCTCTGGTTTTTCTCTTCCTAGAAGCTACACCAGATCTGGCTCTGTGTTTAGCTGTGGCACCTTCTTGGAAGGGAGCATCAGCTGAGCTGCTGCTGCCAACAACTTAATGCTCACCTTCTACAGATGATCCACATGGCCCTGTCTTTCAGTGTTTAACCCTGTCTCTCTCCTAGACATAGCTACTGCCTGAGCTACTACTGTGACTAACTCTATGTGCTCTCTTTCATCCTCTAAACATAAAAACTGGCTCAGAGTTTATCTGCTTAGCTGTCTTTTTCTCCTAGATGAAGCCTCTAAAGGAGCTACAACCACTAATGTTTCACTTTTCTTTCTCATAGAAAGTACTCCTGGATCAGTGCTTCTGTGTTCTTTTTGTGTCTCTGCTCTGTTCTCTCAAACCCCCAGTCTGTCGATGCAGATGGCCGGTCACACTGAGCCTGGTTCTGGCTCTGCTGGAGGTTTCTTCCTGTTAAAAGGGAGTATTCCTATCAACTTTCTAAATGCATGCTCAGTACGGGTTATTGCTGCAAAGTCAATGCAATTGAATTAAGCTTGTAAAGTGCCTTGAGATGACATCTGTTGTGAATTTGCTCCATATAATAAACTGATACGAATTGAACCGAGGCAACACAGTGACCCACGACACCCGCGTGTCTAAAAGACATCATTATAAAACCTCAGCCATGCTGACTCAGTAGTGTGGGAGGTTTTAAAACCAGACTGGGACAGCTCAAACACTCAACTGGTAGTTAATAAGCTTCAGAATCTTGAGGGAAAGGGAGTTTAGACACTGATCTGAAATTGGAGAGTAGATACGAGTTCAGTCTTTTTAATTAGTTGTGTTACCACCTCGTGCTTAAAACTAAAAAGAACAATTCCTGTGTTTAAACTGCAGTTGATTATATTATTAAGATCATGTGGAGACCCAGCATGCTTTATATGACCAATTATCTCTTGTAATGAGAGTAGAATGACAAGCTCAAACTAGTAATTTACAGCCGAACATGTGACATCGATGGAAGAGGAAATGAGGGCTCTAATATTCACAACCTTATCAAGAAAAAAAGTAAAAAAATAATCTCACACTTCAGTTGAGCAGTCCAGACAGGTTGACTGTGGGGTGTTGAGAACAGAATTCATTTTAAAAAGTACATGTATTGTTGCCTCACATGTGTGAGGCAACAGTATCAGAGAGGTGCTCGATTTGAGCAGTTTTCACAGTTCTTTGATTCAAATGATTAGTGATGTCACAAGTATGGACCTCTATTCTCTGTAGAATACAGGCCATGAGATTAATAAAGGTCAAGAGTGTGTCCATGTTCCTGAGTAGGACTGGACACAGACTGCACAAAATGAAAATAGTCAATAAGATTTGAAGTCTTTAGATCCTCTGTAACTCTAACCTCTACAGGTGATTCTTCCTGCCCACAGCCATCAGCATTGTTGGGACCCACAGCCATGGATTTCAACATTAAAACTCCGGTACATACTTTTCTGGAACTTTCAAAATAAATTGCATTTAACAGACTTTCAGCACAACTTCAGAAGGGGGAAACGGGATAACTGCGGAATAAAAGCACAAGCTTTAGAAACATCCCTGCCTCTTCCACACGGCCTTCCAGAGGGATCGGGACAGGAGGAGACAAGCGCCCTGATGTCTCTTTGCTGGCAAAAAGACATAAACTCTTCAAACACTTCAAAAGACATAAACTCTTCAAACTGGATCCAAGGGTGTCATCCAAGGGCGATCATCTGCAAAGTTAAGCACGAGTGAAGCACTGTTTGTGTGCCCGGTGATTTCATTCATAAAGAGGGGACATAAGCATTGCTTACTTTCTCTCTGAGGCCTGCAGAAGCAAACTGTGTCGCAGAGAAGTCCCCAGTAGAGACGCTGTTTCTACAAGCCGACTCTGAAGGAAGGACAACGGCCCGCACCACCGTGGTTACGGTAATGTGCAGCTGGTTGACGGACAGAAAGAGCCGTCTTTCATCAAGTGCTAAGGAGGTTAGCTGGAAGCTAACCCATTGTCACAGAGCTCTGTTCAAGCTTCACCGCCCCGGACAGCTTTTCCTCAGCATGGTCAGAGGTTAGGTTTGGGCAGAACAACAGTTAGGATGAAATGATCTGAACGTTTTCATTTTATGAAGTTTGGTTTTGTTTGTGTTGAACTCAGCTATCTTAGTGCTAGCAGACTATCTGCTCAGCACCACGTGCTCAGTTTGTGTTCTGTGTCTGTGTGTTTTTAAAGTTAAGACAAACTTTATTTAAAGGGTGATTTTAACACAGAAGATTGCTCATAACGCGCCGTCTGCGCTTATGCATTTTAACCCTTTTATTGACGATATTTTAAAGGTGTGTGTTTAACTCTGGATGCTAAGCTATCAGCCTCATTTCTTAGCTTTCACTGCTAACAGCTTAGGACACATGCTTGCTGCTAAAGAATATTTACCCAGAAAGGTAGTTTTCAATCCAGTAAATTATATGTCCCTAACATCATTTTACTAAATTTGATAACATAAGTAAACACCATTAAGCCCCATTTCTCCAGAAAGATTTGGTTCTTTTCCAAAATATTTCCTTAAATATTTTACCGTTTCCTTTAATAATATTTCTTTAAATATTATTTCAATAAATAAAGGCAGCTAATGAGACACCATTGAGAATTAGTCATCCAGAAGGTTGGTTTTATTCAGCAGATCATTCTTTAAAACATTATTTTATTAAAATAATTATTATCTGATGTTGCATTGTGAATGGTTGTCTAAAGGTGTGCTGATTATTGCCTAAGTTAGACCCAAGACTAACTTAACTTCATTTCCAGATTCTTCAAGATAATCCTTGGTTCTTAAACGTAAACATTGCATGGTAATGTTACATCACTCTTTTGGTCATGATTTTCAACCATCTTCAATCAACTTGTTTTTATTGTACATAGCCCATTAGTCTTCCTTATTCTTTCATTCTGCTTGGTAGTTCTTGTATTTTAAGAATTGTGTGAATTCATTCCATGTGTGCAGAGTTTATGCTGTTCAATAATGTCAGAGCTCGTCTCACACCTTTCTATTTTGTCCTAATACCATCGGCTGGTATTCACAGGACAACCATTAACAGACCGAAATATTATTTGATAAAATATTAAAATATTAATATTAAATAATATTTACAGATTAATAAACCCTACAGCATCTACAAGGACTTTTTGAGGAAATTTGGATAACATGAATTACAACATTTATTTTTCCTTTGGGATTGATAAAGCATCTTTGAGTTAAATTGTTTGTTTTCTTGTGTCAGTTTTAGGCTACTTCCCTTTGTAGATCCTTTAGTGTCTAAGGTCAGCCATGGGCCAGGGAAACTCCTCGGTGGAAGATTAATTTTAACCAGGCTTAAATTAGCCCATAAGAGTGTGTCATGTCCAAGGTTTATTATTTTCATATGACAGTTAAAAAAAAGAAATCAGGAATTTTGAGTGCATGTGTTTGATGTGGTCGCAGCCATTGAATTAACTTGCATTAACTTCCTGTAAAGACAGACAGAAAGGTATTGGTAATGTTACTATCTACATCAGCTCTCAAAAGGAAAGTTAACCCAACAGGACGGGGTAGACAGCAATTTTAGGGACATAAACAATTTTTTGTATTTTTATAAAAATGGAATATAAGTTGTCAAATTTACAATTGTTTTTGAAGAACAGTAAGCAAACATATCAAAGGTATTTTAGTGTTGTGTCCTTCAACCAGGTTTTGAATTTCTTGCAGGCCAGCATGACGGGACATGCCAAAAATTACTTTTTTAATACGCCCTCTGTGATTTATGGATTTTGACGAGAACACCAGAGACACTTTATATTGTCCCTATAACTAAAGCAACACTTTAACTTGTTTATGTAAGAATTACAACACCTCTGGTGTAATTATGGCTCAAGGCCCTTGATAATTCCCCCACCTTCAGTGAAGCGGTTGATTAAACAGTGACATCTAGTAATAGTTATCAATTATTACTGAGAATTTAATAATTGTAATTATCAAGGGCCTTGAGCCATAATTACAACACCAGATGACATCTCTGATTTCGATTCGTGAGTAATGATTTTTGGTTAAGAAATTAATTTTTTTCAAATTATGATTTTAAATTATAATTCTTGATAAATATTAATTAATCAATAATCATAATTCTCGCATATTTGGCGTCCCTGGGTGGGCCTTGAAATGACAGATACCACTATTGCACGAAGTAACACAATTGTGATATCCTGGACGCTTATGACCTCTGTTGTGAGATTTGGTGAAATTTTGCAGGAGTGCTTGTAAACTAGAGGATGTATCTGGACTAATATTGGCTCAATTCTACTGCAGAGAAGTAATAATATACTCCTAATTGTAATAATAATCGTTCTAAGGTGCTTTTGTGGATGCAAGGTGGACGTTTTGTGTACTTTATGGTGAAATTCAAAGTAAATTTCCAGCTTGTCAAAGCAAGCCCTGCTGGTTTAGAGCTGTAGTGTAGTCAGCTTGTTACCATAGCAACCAAAATTCCTGGCACAGTAGGAGGCATCCTATCTGCCTCTGGTGCCCGTGTAACTACAGCTGTAACTAACACTCTCCCAGTCAAGGAGGAAGCAACACCACCGTCTGGTGGCCATTGAGTGAATTGCGGTTGTAACAGAATTTTCTCCGCCTTGTGGTCACTAGTGAGAATTACAGTTGTTGCCACAGAATTGAACTAATTTGATTAGTTTTATTAACACAAGCAGAAAATCCCATCACCGTTGATCAAAGGACGTAGCTTGAGCTAAAATCAAGTTATTGATCATTCATTGCCACTTCTGCTCTGAAATTTATGCATCTGGGTTTTTCTTGTGTGTAAAGCATTGTTTAACCAGACTCGCATAAGTAACTTTAGTTGTCTAACTTGGTAGGCCCTACAAGAAAGTAAATAACCTATAGTATGCATCACTAACTTCAATTTGAAGCAAAGAATAGCATTGTAATGTTTTAGTTTTGTTTATCCCACTTTTAATTTTTTATTTTAAAATTTGGTTTTTGTTTCAATTATTTTGTGTGTTTTGCTTGATTATTTCCATTAAAGCATAGACATAGTGTAAGCCACAATTTGGACGGTCAAACCTGTGTGCCCATTTTAAGCAAAACACATATACCTGCAAGATATATATATGAATCATACAGCTAGCTGAGTGCTTAGTCTGTGTGTGTTACTGCTAATTGATTTTAGCAGTCAATCATAACTGAACAGTTTGGTCTGTTTGTGTTACTGCTAATTGTTACTAATGGTAATTTTAGCGGTCGTTCATAGCTGAACAGCTTTGTTTGTTTTGCGTTGTCATTGTATTGTCATTGTGCATTTTGGCTGATATGGATAAAACTTCCCAGGCTGCTGCTGGAGCTGTGAGTCAGGTGGACTCCTTAGGAATGCGGGCACAGGAAGCAATTGGAGCTTTGATTTTATTGTCATCAGAGGAGCGTAAAGCTCTTAATGATTATAGCATTGAGCAATGTGAAGCAAGGATTCAGGAGTTGCTCCAGGTCATTAAGAACCCACCAAAAGATAGACAGGTGGCCGATGTGTTAGGACAGCTCACTCTTTTATATCAGCGAAGGGTTAGGTTGGAAGTTGACCAGCTTATTAAACTGCAGTTTATGCTGGAAGATACATTACAGACAATAGATGCCACTAGGTGTGAACTGTTAGAAGTGGAAGAGAAGTTGGAAGCAGTTGAGTTGAGGGCCAGAAGGTTGGAGGTAGCTGAGAGTAGCCAGAACACACCCCCATCCCTAGAGGACTGGGGGGGTGGAGATAAATCCTACCTCACAGGTTGAAACCTCTGAAGGTGAACCACACCTGCAACACCCTGAAAGAACCTTCCACTCAGAGCTGGAAAACTGGTATAAGTAGGCAGATTAGATTCAGTGGTGCAGTGTCCCACCCCACTGTAGTAGACACCCATGAACAATACCTGGCGGTGGACTCACTAGACGTTAGTAGTTCAAGGTTTAGGGGCGAGCAGCTTTCACACTTGACTCACAGTACCCTCCTCTACGATCCCTCACCTCCACCAAGGCGACAGGAGAGCCACCTTGGGGACTCAGGTGGTTAATACCGCCCTCAACCACTGCCCAGGACCCGAGTCCATGGAGCATAGGGCCCACCATTGTACCATGAGCAGCCTCCAGTGCCTCCCCCAAGGGTGAAGCGTGATGCCCTGACACACGAGGGACACACTAATCCCTGAGAGTGGATCGTGCACACGCTACCTTGAGTCTCTTTCCCAAGGCATAGAGCGTTTTGACCCTAATAATGAGGAATCAAACATTGATGATTATCTTAGGGAAGTCGAACGCTGCCTTTTAGACCCGTGCTGCCCATCAGCACAGGAAAAGTTGAAGCTCATCTGGAAGACAACATCAGAATCAGAATCAGCTTTATTGCCAAGTTTGTACATACAAACAAGGAATTTGACTCCGGTACACTTTGCTCTTCGGCTTTTGTTTATGCATTCCAGAATATACATATTTACAATGTACAAATATACATATATATATATATATATATATATATATATATAATATATATATATATATATATATATATATATATATATATATATAATAAAATAAAAAGGTGCACTTGCAACATCTGTATGCTGTTGTTTTGTATTCTATTGAATGTTCAACAGAGAAACAGCCTGGGGGAAGAAACTGTCTCTGTGGCGGCTAGTTTTTGTGAACAGTGCTATGCAGTGACGGCCGGAAGGTAAAACTCTGAACAGTTTATGTGGAGGGTGTGTGGGGTCTGCAGAGATTTTAGCAGCTCTTTTCCTGACCCTTGACCTGTATAAGTCCTGGATGGAGGGAAGGTCAGCCCTGATGATTCTCTCTGCAGACATAATTATTCGTTGCAGTCTGGACCTGTCCTGTTTTGTGGATGAGCCAAACCACACTGAGATGGATGAAGACAGGACAGACTGAATGATGGCAGTGTAGAAGATGACCAACAGCTCCTGTGAAAGGTTGTACTTCTTGAGTTGCCACAGGAAGTTCAGTCTCTGCTGGGCCTTCTTTCGAACAGTGTCTATGTTTGAAGACCATCTCAGGTCCTCAAAGATGGTGGTTCCTAGGAGTCTGAAGTGGTCCACAGCTGCTACGGTGTTGTTGAGGATGGTGAGGGGGGTGTATGGGGGTGGTGTTCTCTGAAAGTCCACCACCATTTCCACAGTCTTGAGTGGGTTTAGTTCCAGGCAGTTCTGACAACACCAGTGTACCAGCCGATCCACCTCCTGTCTGTATGCAGACTCATCATTGTCCTGGATTAGTCCAATCACAGTGGTGTCATCTGCAAACTTCAGGAGTTTCACTGACGAGTCCTCTGAGGTGCAGTCATTTGTGTAGAGGGAGAAGAGGAGTGGGGATAGAACACACCCCTGGGGGGCACCAGTACTTATTGATCTGGTGCAGGAGAAGATGCTCCCCAGTCTCACCTGCTGCTGTCAGTCCGTCAGGAAGCTGTTGATCCACTGACAGGTGGTGGCTGGGAAGTTGAGCTGGGTGAGCTTCTGGTGGAACATCCAGGAGCGTCCATGTTTTCATGAAGAGCCTGCCCTCTAGAGACCGAGACCATTATTCAACCCTCTGTGAAGCTTTAAGGGAAGAATATTCTGTGTACACGGACCGGGCCTCCGCAAGACTTGGTGCTTTGGCTATCCAGCAAAAGAAAAGCGAAGAACCCCAAGAGTATTACCAGTGCCTGAGAGCCGCTTACTTCCAAGGCGCTAATGCTTCCAGCATAGAATCAGAATCAGAATCAGAATCCTTTATTTGTCATTGCTCCACATGGGTGCAACGAATAGAGGAGGATATGCTTTTAAATCATTATTCCTCCACAACCTTCATGAAAGCGTATGTTTGATGTTACTATGTACTGTAGAACAAAAACCCTCACCATGCAAGAGATCTGTAAATATGCTCAGATGGCGTGGGAAACACGTGCAAGCCCTAATAATGGATCAGAAGGTGAGGCTGGAGTTTTACAGGTGCACACAGAAGAAGACAGTCTTGCGTTAGAAGGCCGAGAAATGCCTTCAAACAGAACCCATGTTAAGAACAGTTTAAGGGAACAACGTAGGTTTGGTCAGCTGGACCAGGGGTGGTGGTACTGAGTACCAACCACAGTCAAAGTTGCCGGACCACTTCCAGTCCAACAGATGACCTGACCATCATGTGAGGCCCAAAGGTAAGCCTGATGGTAAAGGTTGGAGTCAACATGTAGGATGGAACCTGAGGGGAGAGATGGAGGATGTCTTCCGCAAGATTCCGACAGAAACAGTGCGCCACGCATGCGCCTAACCTCCACCATCATTAGAGGCAGCTGACCATCCGGTGAAAACGGATCCAAAACCCCCTTCAGCACGACTAGGCATGGACCCAGTCTCCACAGCCATCAGAGTCTACCTGATCAGACTGAGAGACAAACCTGGGAAACTCTAAGAACCCCTTGGGACCTCTCCAGGAGAAACACCACAAACCATTTTTCTAAGGTTCTTAGGTCAACTGAACCAAAATGAACATGCACGTTGCCTATACCTGATGTGCTCAACCTGACATGACTCTGGTGCACATTGAACACAGAGCCTTTTCTTGGTTGCCAGGATCTGCTGGACAGGCTGGCCCCTCTCATTGACTGCCACCAGGACCAACTCTGGGTCCAGGTGGAGGTGCCAAAACCCCTGGATGCAAGGAGCAAACCATCCTTTGTGACCAGCCAGGTTGCCAGCTTAGAGGAGCCCAAAGAACCCCTCAGGCCCTTGTCGGTGCCAGACATGGGCACCTCTGGGACACAGCTGCACCCAGCCACCCAGAAAACTCCTCCCAGATGCAGTCATGCATCATTTCTTTGCTCTTTAAAGAACCCAGGTGTGAAAACAACCCCAAAGTGGTGGAGGGTGTACACCTGGAAACCATGTTCATACCAAAAGTGCTTCTTTAGGAGCGGGCGGTCTTTATCACTGAGCGAAGATAATAAAACACAGACTCAGCAGAATTCTCTCCTCCCAGCTCTCCACGAGGGAACCTTTTATTATTCAAACTCGCACAAACTCATTTTCCATCACCATTCCTTGGTGTTACAAAGTTTTTCAAAAGTGTTCCAACCCAGCTCTTGTGAAGCAGCCTTTTTATAGAGTTACAAAGCATTGGTGTGTGTGTGGGGGTCCTTTTGACCAATCAAAATCATTATTCTCAATTACATAACCTTCCTGGCATCCTCATCCTGGCTTTCCTATGCTTTTCCGAGTATTCATATTCAGCCACATCTGGACAATATCAGATTGGTGGACGTGACAGTTTGCAATAACAATTTCATCACTTATCTGGATGCAGATTCCATGTCACAGTGACCTGGCAACACTTTAGGGATGTCAAAACTTTCCCAGCTGGCAAGGGTCAGAATATCACAAGATTTCCTGCAATAACAAGCCCATTAGTTTTCCCTCTTGCCAAGGACTTTTCTCTAATGCACTCTGCTCTCCAGACAGTCAGGCGCTTGTAAGAACAATCCTTCACAAAATTCATCTTGTAATGGTAGAAACAATAATAACACTTTTCGATCTAGTCAAAGCAGAGCTTTATGCCTCCACACTTCTAGCATTCTGGCTGGGAAAAACAGTAATCAGTAGAGAGCTGTATGACCACTTGTGCCAAGAAGATCCCCTTTTAACTGAAGCACAACACAGCCACACACTCCTCCTAGCAGACGGGCTCCGCCCTCTCCTTAAGACAGCCAGAGTGTGCACCTCCAGTGTGCAGATTGGCATAAAAACAGCTCTCCCATGCTTTCAGCATTGTTCCAAAACCAAAAGGGGGGGCACATTATCCTACACCAAATTTCTCCCTGTAGGGGGCCCTAGGAGCTACAAAGCCCACTCCATACCCCCAAAGATGGCATACTGGCCTCCAAAAAATCTCACGACACTCAGATCTACATCCCAAAGGATGCTTAACCTGCTGCCCGGTTTTTAACCATTCCCAGCCACTCAGTCAACCCCCCTTCAGCGAAGGGGGGACATTACTTTGGTTCCACCTTCAGACCCAACTGGGTCGAAAAACCAGCTCCAAAAAATTCCCAGGAGATAAAAAAGTTCTCCTAACTGTGACAGGCAGCTTCATTAAGTCATTACCAAATGGCCCCCATCATCCCAGCTGCTGCTCTTTTGCTGAATCAGATGAATTTATACATCGAACTCTCCTCCCCAAAAAACAGAGCTTGTCTCCATGTCCGGGAAAAGGAGAGGGGACCAGTGCGTAGGGCCAGTTTAAAAATACAGGGGTTGGGACAATGAAAATGAAAAACCGGTTTTGGGCCCACAATAATTTATTAGTATGGGGTAAGGCCTCCTTTTTTTGCGCCCCAATACAGCGTCAGTTCATCTTGGGGGAAAGGGAAAATTTTACAAGCCCTGCACAGTGGTCAGATGGATTTTAAGCCATTTCCTTTTTGCAGGATAGTGGCCAGGTCACTACGTGATACTGGGGGAGGAAAACGTTTCCCTGACTCGCTCCTCCAAAAACACCCCAAAGGGGCTCAATAATATTTAGATTCTGGTGACTGTGCAGGCCATTGGGAGTTTCAACTTCACTTTATTTTCATAAAACCAAAACTTTCACCAGTCTTGCTGTGTGTATTGTCTTTCCTGATACACGGCACCGCCTTCAGGATACAATGTTTGTAAACCATTGGATGCACATGGTCCTCAAGAAGGGTTGGGTAGTCCTTGGGCAGTGACTCCCCCATCTAGCACAAGTATTGGGGCCAAAAGGGAAAATGCCATGATATGGCAGCCCAAACCATCACTGATCCCACCCCCATGCTTCACTCTGGGCATGCAACAGTCTGGGTGGAAGGCTTTTTGGGGGGTTTCCCCACCCCGTAACTCTCCCGGATTGGGAAAAAAACAGTAAAGGGGGGACTCATCAGAGAACAATACATGTTTAACATTGTCCACAGCCCAAGATTTGCCCCACTCCTTGCACCATTGAAAACCGACGGTTTGGCTTGGCATGAGTGACCAAAAAGGTTTTTGGCTATAGCAGCCCGGGCCGTGTATATTGACCCCTGTGGAGCTCCCGGACGGACAGTTCTGGTGGAAAACGGGAGAGTTGAGGGCCCCCTTTTAATTCTGCCGTGTTTTGCGGCAGCCGTGGTTTTATGTTTTTTGGGATAAAATCCGGGTTAGCACCCAAAACACCCTTTCAGACAGCTTCCTCTTGCGTCCACAGTTAATCCTGTTGGATTTTGGTTCGTCCTTCTTGGGGGGTTATGCTGGACATTACCCGGGGAACCGTGGCTCTTGATACATCAAAAGACTTGCTTTTCTTGGTCACAGATGCGCCAGCAAGAGTTGCACCAAAAAATTTTTTTTTTTTTTTGAACTCTGGTATTTTCCCCCATAATGTTGTGTGCTTTTTCAATATTTCAATTCAATTCAGTTTATTTATATAGCGCCCATTCACAACACATGTCCCCAAAGGGAAATTTCACAAAAGTCAGGTACAATGCAATACAATTTTAACCAAATCATTAAAACAGTGCAGTCAGATTCTGTTATTTATTCAAAATGGAAATAAAAAGTTTGTCTTTTAAAAGGGAACCCCGCAGATTGCATCCAGTCAGTGACTTGCAAGCATTCACTCTTCCCGGGAGAGCATGTAGAGACAGTGGACAGTCACTGGCGTTGACCTTCGGGCAATCCCCCCTACTGAGCATGCATGTAGCGACAGTGGAGAGGGAAAAACTCCTTTTAAAACAGGAAGAAACCTCCAGCAGAACCAGAACCAGGCTCAGGTGGAGCGGCCATCCCCCACGACCGACGGGGGTTTTTAGAGAAAAAAGGGAAGCAGAGACACAAAGAGAAACAAAGAAGCCGGGATCCAGGAGTACTTTCTAGGGAAAGGGAAAAAAGTAAATGTTAATGGATGTAGTCCTTTAGTGTTTTCACCTAGAAAGAAAAAACAGATAAAACTCTGAGCCAGTTTTCAATGTTAGAGTCTGAAGAGAGCACATAGAGTTAGTTACAGTAAAAGCTCCATCAGTAGCTATGTCTAGGAGAGAGAAAGGGTTTAAACACCGAAAAACAGGGGCCCGTGGATCATCAAAAGAGGGTGAGCACCAAGTTGTTGCCAGCAGAAGCTCGGACGATTTTTTTGGGGGGGGCCCCCCCTCCAGACAGTTTCACAGGTTAGACACAGAGTCAGGCCAGGGGTAGCTTCTAGGAAGAGGAAGGAGAGGAAAAAAAGTTTTTAAAAATTTAAAAAAACAGCAAATAATTTTAAAAAAAGAAAAGGGGGTAGTGTGAGAAAGTAGCGAAGGGGGGTGAAAATGGTCATTATGTCTCCAGCAGCCTAAAACCATAGAAAATAACTACAGAGATAGCTCAGGATAACCCTAAGCCACTCTAAAAAAGCTTTAAAAAAAGGAAAGTTTTTAAACCTAGCCTTTAAAAGGGAGACAGGGTTTTCCCCCTCACGGATTAAAAAAATGGGAAACTGGTTTTCCACAGGAGAGGAGCCTGATAACTAAAGGATCTGCCTCCCATTCTACTTCTAGAGATTTTGGAAAACCACCAGAAACCTGCAGTCTGAGAAAAGAAGTTGTTGATAGGAACATATGGAAAAAACAGCTCTCTGATGTTTTGATGGAGCTAAATCATTAAAGGGTTTATATGTGAGGAGGAGAAAAATTTAAAATTCTATTTTGGATTTAAAAAGTGAGCCAATGAAGGGAAAGCTAAAGTAGGGGAAATATAGATCTCTCTTTTTAATTTTTAAAAGAACTCTTGCTGCAGCATTTTGAATCAGCTGAAGGCTTTTAAAATTGCATTTTGGGACATCCTGATAGTAAAGAATTACTAATAGTCCAAAACCTTGAAGTAAACCAAAAAGCATGGACTAGTTTTTCAGCATCAATCCTGGACAGGATATTTCTAATTTTTGGCAATGTTCCCGGAGATGAAAGAAGGAAATCCTGGAAACCCGGTTTTAATATGGATTTTAAAGACATGTCCTGGTCAAAAAAAAAACCAAGGTTTTTTTTCCTTTTTTAAACGGAGGTCAATTTAATGCCATCCAGGGTTTAAGTGTTTACTAAGCAGTTTCTTTTTTTAAAGACTCCGGTCCAAAGACGACAACTTTTGTCTTGTCTGGAAATTTAGAAGCAGAAAATTTTAAAGTCATCCCAAACCCATCCAAGTTTTTTTTCAGTTCATTTCAGTTTTTTTTTATTTGGCGCCCCAATTCACAAAAACAGGTCGTCTCGAGGAATCCAAGTTTTTTTCTTCAAGGACATGCTTTAGTCTATCTAATTGGGTTTGGGGCATCAGGGGTTTTTTGGATAAGTAAAGCTGAGTGTCATCAGCGTAACAGTGAAAATTTATTCTATGCTGCCTGATAATTTTACCTATTGGAAGCATATATATAGTAAAGAGAATTGGCCCAAGTACTGAACCCTGTGGTACTCCACAATTAACCCTGGAGTTTAAAGATGATTTATCATTTACATGAAAAAACTGGAATCTGTCAGACAAATAAGATTCAAACCAACCTAGTGCTGTTCCCCTGATCCCTACAGCATATTCCAGCCTTTCTAAGAGAATATTATGATCGACTGTATCAAATGCAGCACTGAGATCTAACAGAACCAGTACAGACACAAGTCCATTATTCTGAGGCAATAAGAATATCATTAGTGACTTTCAGCAGAGCTGTTTCCAGTGCTATGATGAGCTCTGAAACCTGACTGAAACTCTTCAAAACAGGTCATTGCTGTGTAAATGCTCACACATTTGATTAGAAACTATTTTCTCAAGAATTTTAGATAAGAACGGAAGATTGGATATCGGTCTGTAATTTATTAAGTCATCTCGATCAAGCGAAGGTTTCTTAAGCAAAGGTTTAAATTACAGCTACCTTAAAAGCTTGTGGTACATATCCATTTACTAAGGATAGATTAATCATATCTAAAAGGGGGGCTGGTAATCAGAGGGAACACTTCCTTAAATAATTTGGTTGGGATTGGGGGTCAACATACAAGTTGAAGGTTTAGATAAAGCTAATATTTCTGATAACTCAGGAAGCTCACAGGATCAAAACAGTCCAAACACAGATCAGGTTCTACAGTTATTTCCAATGTTGTCTCACTCGTTGAGGATGAAGTAATCATCTCTGGGGAGATTGTCAAAGATTTTCTTCTTAATAGAATCAATTTTATTTGGAAGAACCCATAAAATCATGACTGCTGAGAGCTAAGGGAATGGATGGCTCAACAGAGCTATGACTCTGTGTAAGTTTAGCAACTGTACTAAAGAGAAAACCTAGGATTATTCTTGTTCTCTTCTATTAAGGATGAGAAATAAGCTGTTCTAGCTTGGTGAAGTGTCTTTTATACAACAGTAGGCTATTTTTCCAGATTAAGTAGGAATCCTCTAGGTTGTGTAGAGCGCCATTTTCGGTCCAATTTTCTAAAATTGTGCTTTAAAGTACGCAGCTCTGAATTAAACCAGGGAGCCTGCCTCCTATGAATAATTTCCTTCTTTTTCAAGGGGGCTGCATTGTCTAATGCCACCACGCAATGATGAAGTAACACTCTGAACAAGAGAATCAATTTGTGAAGGAGAAGAAACCAAAATTATTGCCCTCCACTCTTTTTTTCTGTGATAATGAGCAAATTAAAAGTGGAACAATTCTTTAAAGGTTGTTACAGCATCGTCTGATAATGATCTACTATAATGAAATTTTCTTTCAGGTGTGGAGTACTCGGTTAAATTAAACTCAAAGGTTATTAAAAATGGTCAGACAGCACAGGGTTGTGAGAAAATATTGTAATGTCTGTACACTCAATGCCATATGTCACCACAAGGTCCAGAGAATGAAGACAAAACGTGGGTAGGTTTGTTAATGTTTTGAGTAAAGCCAATTGAGTCTAAGATACCATTAAAGGCTATATTTTAAGCTATCACTTTCAGTGTCAACATGAATGTTAAAATCCCCCACTATAATAACTTTATCTGTATTTAAAACACAAAATCAGATAAAAGGTCTGAAAACTGATCTAAAATTGAGAGTAAGGGGCCTGGTGGACGGTACAAAACAACAAACAGAAGTGGTTTTAGTGCTTTGCAATTTGGATGAGGAAAACTAAGGATTAAATATTCAAAAGAGTTGTAGCTATTGATTGCTCTGGGACTAGTCAATAAATTGGACTGAAAGATGGTTGCTACTCCTCCTCCTCGCCCAGTATTTCGAGGAATGTGAAAATTTAAATAATTAGTAGGAGTTGACTCGTTTATACTAACATAATCTTCTTGCTGCAGCCAGGTTTCTGTGAGGCAAATTAATCAATCTGATTGTCACAAGTCAGGTCACTAACTAGCAAAGTCTTTGAAGAGAGAGATCTTATGTTCAGTAAACCACATTTAATTGTTTTATTTTTCTTTTCAGTCTGAGTTGTATTTATTTTTATGAGATGTTCATGATTTCCTCGTTTTACATTATTTTTTAATATATTCAATTTTGGCCGTGGGCGAGACACTGTCTTAATAGGGTAATGGGTGGGTAGCAGTACAGAAGCTGCAGAGAGGAGGTTTAAACTACGACCCTGCTTCCTGGTCTGAACCCTGGGTTGTCAGAGGTTTGGAGAACTAATAAATTCGGCCAGATTCCTAGAAAGAAGAGCTGCTCCATCCAAAGTGGGATGGATGCCGTCTCTCCGGATCAGACCAGGTTTTCCCCAAAATGTTTGCCAATTATCAATGTAGCCCACATTGTTTTCTGGACACCACCTAGACAGCCAGCGGTTGAATGACAGCATGCGGCTAAACATGTCGTCACTGGTCAGATCGGGGAGGGGACCAGAGAAAATTACGGAGTCCGACATTGTTTTGGCAAACTTACATACCGAAGCAACACTAACTTTAGTGACCTCCGATTGACGTAACCGGGTGTCATTACCGCCAGCGTGAATAACAATCTTACTGTATTTACGCTTATCCTTAGCCAGCAGTTTCAGGTAGGATTTGATGTCGCCCGTTCTGGCCCCTGGCAGACATTTGACTATGGTCGCTGGTGTCTCTAGTGCCACGTTTCTGACTATGGAGCTGCCAATTACCAGAGTTGGCTTCTCAGCGGGTGTGTCGCTGAGAGGGGAAAATCTATTAGAAACGCAGACGGGTTGGTGGTGACCTGTGGGCTGAGATCTAAGACTATGCTTCCTACGTACCGTCACCCAGCCGGCCTGAGATCCCGGCTGCGCGGGCTCTGCCGGAGGACTGCTACGGGGAGCTACCCTCAGTGGCTCCGCGCTGGCTAAGGGGCCTCGGCTATCTGCTGGTTTTTCAACAGCGCGGAGCCGGGCCTCCAAATCCGACACCCTCGCCTCCAAAGCTACAAAAATGCTACATTTATTACCCTGCTAATTGAACCTTCACACTCTGCTCTTACTGGTGCAATTTGCAATCAATGAAGACCCCTTGTCCAACCCCTGTAGGTGCATGTTTCAAAACACACTAACATGCACTAACCACTAACAACTTTCTCCAACAGGAACTGTTAAAAATATAACTACCTTTCAGGTAGACGCAGAGTTAAACTGCAAGTTGCACGCTCTTTTTCCATTAACCCTCTGCATGCACTGCAGACCCTCACAGAAGTGATTAAGAATGATTTAATGGATACACATGCTGCCAGAGATTTCATGCAAAATGTTATTAGAGAGGTTGGTTTATCTGTAGACAACCCCAACGAGGCACGGATAACTACTTGCCGAGTTCTGCTGGATTTAGTAGAGAAAATCCTTAAGTCCACCACAGCAGACACCTTGTAACCTCCACAAACACACCTGGCTGATAGCCTAAGTAGTGCAGTTCCATTGTTTTTTTCCTCTCCCTTTTCAGATCTAAAAAGTTTAGAGACAGGAGTTATGTTAAATCCCATCATCATTTGAAAGAGCTAATTTGTTTAAACCTAAACACATGTTAAATGTTGTTTTTCTCTTAAGATAACACACTGCATAGTTGGTTACAGACCAGGATTGGCTCCTTCACATTTATTGACCCATGGTTCATAGCGCTACCTTTGCCAATGCCACAGGCTGATTCCCGTGCCTGACTGGAATTGGACGACTAAGCTATGACCCCATTATTTGGTTATCTTGTTTTTTTTTTTCTTTCTTTTTATTGTTGTTTCACTTTGTCTCAGGGTTACCAAAGCTGATGACCAAAAGAATGTGATGATGATGTGAATGTATTGTTTTTGTATTTTTGTCATTGAATGACATAGACAGGTATGACTTAGTCAGAGTTTAGTCCTGCCCAGGCTAACCTTGTCCTGCCCAGTCATAGGCCTTTGAGAAGCGAACTGAACTGTGAACTCCCGTTCCTGCGAAGAGGAACACGGTGACAGTATTTTTGTTTTTTATTTTTGCTCCTTCATGGATCATGGATCATTGAGTCTCATCTCCTATAATGGAAGGAGCCGGTAGCTTCAAAGACTGCGATTAATCACACCCTTCGAACCTAGGGGGGAATGTTGGAGTCATCCATTTTGGTCGCACAGTTGAACATGCGCAGCTCAACATACATTGCAGCTCTGACATCACCCGGGATTGTAAAACCCGCAGAAAATAAAGTTTTGTTGCCATTTCCAGCGTGTCTCATGGGACGACGCAATGGAGGCGCATATCTGGAGAGACAAAAGCTCGCAGGTGAACTTTTGCTCCACAAGGCCATTCCCGGAAGAGCTTGAAAGCTGGAAATCTGTCTGATACAAGAAGGTCAGAAGATTCATATACCGATGAAAGACCCCGCCGACACCCGGCGCAGGTGAAAACCCACAGAGGTTTTATTTCCAAGGAGATGAGTTTCCTCCTTGTTGATTCAGTCGACTAATGGTTCTTCATATTTTTCCTTCCTGGACAGATGAGAAGTTTACCATTTTTTTTTCCTCTTGAGTTGATCAAGATCAAGTTGATCTAAATCCCATATTAAACAGGTTTCTAGGATTTCCTTTTTTCATCTCCAGAACATTGCCAAAATTATAAATATCCTGTCCAGGATTGATGCTGAAAAACTAGTCCATGCATTTGTTACTTCAAGGCTGGACTACTGTAATTCTTTACTATCAGGATGTCCACAAAATGCAGTTAAAAGCCTTCAGCTGATTCAAAATGCTGTAGCAAGAGTTCTTGATGAAAATTAAAAAGAGAGAATCATATTTCTCCTATTTTACTTCCCTCATTGGCTCCCTGTTAAATCCAGAATGGAATTTAAAAAATTCTCCTCCTCACATATAAACCCTTAATGATCTAGCTCCATCATACATCAGAGATTGATTGTTCCTTGTTCCTAACAGAGCACTTCTTTCTCAGACTGCAGGTTTTTCGGTGGTTTTCCTAGAGTCTCTAGAAGTAGAATGGGAGGCAGATCCTTTAGTTATCAGGCTCCTCTCCTGTGGAACCACTCCCAGTTTTTTGTCCTAGGCGACACCCTGTCTACTTTTAAGGCTGGCTTAAAACTTTCCTTTTTGATAAGCTTATAGTTAAGGGCTTAAGTTACCCTGACTTTTTTTTCCTTTTTTAGCCCCGTTTCTTCTCCCCTTTTTGGGGATGGAGAAAAGGGGGAGCAGGTTTAGCCTAAACCGGCTCATTAGGTTGAGGTGCAAACACACCCTCCATTTCTGCTCCCTGTATGACCACCTCTCTTTTTCCGGGGTTATGGGTAATCTGACAGAGAGAGGTATCCCAAATCTTTTGGGGTTTTTTTAGTATAACAATGGCCATCAGTGGGCTCTAGATGGACAAACTGTCTACTTTTAAAGGCTAGGCTTAAAACTTTTTTTTTTGATAAAGCTTTATTAGAGGGGCTTAGGTTTCCGGCTTCTCTGTGTTATCTGCTATAGGCTTAGGCTGCTGGGGACAAAATGCCACTTTCACCCTTTTCGCTAATTCTCACACTACCTTCAATTTTGTATTATTTGCTGTTATTTCAGTTTTAACTTTTTTTCCTCTCTTTTCTCTTCCCTAAAGCTACACCTGGCCTGCTCTTTGTTCCCTGAAACCCCTTTTCTGGGAGGGGCTCGCCCAAGTTTCGCTGGCAACAACTTAATGCTCACCTTTACCGATGATCCACAGGGGCCCTTCTTCAGTTTAAAACCCTTTCTCTCTCCTAGACATAGCTCTGACTGAGTTTTTATGAAACTAACTCTTGTGCCTCTTCAGCTCTAAACTTGAAAACTGGCTCAAGTTTATCTTTTTTCCTTCTTTCTGGGGTAACGACTAAAGGAGTACATCCTTTAAACATTTACCTTTTCCTCCCATAAAAGTACTCCGGGATCAGTGCTTCTTTGTTCTCTTTGGTCTCTGCTCTGTTCTCTCTAACCCCCAGTCGGGCGTTGGGAGATGGCCGCTCACACTAGCCGGTTCTGCTGGAGGTTTTTTTTCCTGTTAAAAGGGGTTTTTCCTCTCCCCTGTCGCTACATACATGTCGTATAGGGATTGCTGCAAAGTCAACGCCAGTGACCCTCCACTTCTCTACATGCTATCCTGGAGGGCGAAGCTGCAAGTCATGCTGGATGCAATCTGCTGGGTTTTTCCTTTGATAGAAAAACTTTTTATCCAATTTTATAATAACAGAATTGGGTACCTATTCAAAAAGATTAAATTAATTGGAAAAGTATGAACCTGACTTTTTGGGAAATGCCTTTAGACGACATGTGTTTTGAATTGGGGCTATATAAATAAACTGAATTGAATTGAAACTGAATCACAGACGTGTGATCCCCATCCTTCGTTTTTCTTCAGACCTGACCCAATCTCGACCGGTGGATTGATTTGCTGTGCAAGCGCTGCTAAATCGTGCGTGGTTCATGTTTTGTCCGGCTGATCCCAAATCAGCCAGGAGTTAGAAGTTGGACTTTTAAAAGTTTTTCATTCAAAGCAACTGCGGTCTGGGCCTCGCCTGAGCACTCCTTTGTTCCAGTTTTATTACTTGAGATTTTCCACTGGGTTCCCGCCTCAGAGTTTCTGACTCTTTGTTCGAGATTTGGGGCAATCAGCTGCTTGAGGCTAAAGGGGCGTGGCCCCACCGTTTTATCAACTGATCGCTGCAATCGAGACATCAGCACCAGGAGGACTTCTCTTTCCATTTAACACAAATTGCACATTTTGTCCATAAAACTACTGGTTTGATCTTCATAGACAGTCAATGCGTATATATTTTTCTTTTATTATTATTGTTAGGTAGTCATTTTTATCCCCTTTGTGTAGAATAGTGCTTGTTAGTTTGGTGAAAGTTTTTGGACCAGAATAATGGTATTTTAGAATTATTTGGCTTCAATAAATCTTCATATATATACATAATTAAGAGAAGCGTTTGTGTTTTTTCGTGCAAGAGTGATTTACTGTCAAAACAAGGTCGAATTTCCCCCACCTTCGGTGCAGCGGTTGAATAAACAGTGACATTTTGTGGTTTTGCTTAATAATTTATCAATTATTAATGATGAATAGCTAATTGTAATTATTAAAGAGCTTTGAGCTCATAATCACAACACCAGAGGACATCTCTGATTTCTATTCGTAAGTAATGATTTTTGGTTAAGAAATAATTTTTTTTCAAATTATGATTTTAAATTATAATTCTTGATAAATATTAATTAATCAGTACTCATAATTCTTACATTTAGTTATTTCGTGTTCTGCAGTTTAGTTTGAATATTTCTGCATTATAATGTGAGCATCATCTGCGGACAGCAGAAACTTGGTGAGTTTGAAAATGTTAGAAAGAACCAACATTTTCAGCAATTCAGCTTCTGTTCTTTTACAAGCAGTTAGGTCAGCCAGTAAAGTTATATAAATCATGATGTCAAAGAGCCTCACCTGTGTTTCTATGGGTGTGTCCACACATTCTGACCCACTCTCAGGCTCAGACTCTTTATTGTCTGATTGGAGGATAACAGAGGGAGAGAAGTGGAGACGGATCCTCTTCTGAACATTTGCTGATACTACCTTCATCCTCTTCCTCCTCATTCCTGGTGAAGGAACTTGTGAACACGTTGAAAAAAATTGGGTGTTATAGCTGTAGCTATTAAAGCTCAAAAAGGAGGAGCATGAAGCTAATGCTTATTAAATCTGACTTTCATGATCCTTGCTATACCCAAACTGTGGGTATAGCACATCACTCTAGACTTGGTCACTGGTTTACCTCCGTCCAAGGGTTTCTCTGCTATTCTCACTTTTGTTGACTGCTTCTCCAAGGCCTGTCATTTGGTCCGTCTTAGGAAACTTCCTTCAGCACTCAAAACTGCCCACCTCCTTGTGAAACATATTTTTTGACTACATAGCACACCCCTTGAGATCTTATCTGATTATGGCCCTCAATTCGTTTCCATGGTGTGGAAAGAATTTTGCTCCGTTTTGGGGGTTAAAGTTTCTCTCAAGCCCGGGTTTCATCCCCAGACTAATGGCCAGACCAAGCGCATGAACCGAGTTTGAAGCCACTTTAAGTTGTCTTTGCTCCTCTGACCTGCTTGCTTAGAGTTCCTAATTGTTTAAGTATCTTGGGGTCTTGTTCACGAGTGAGGGGAGAATGGAGTGAGAGATCGACATGTGGAACACTGCGGGTTCCACACCAATGCAGATGCAATGCAATGCATTGGTGTTTTGGTCCATTGGGGTGAAGCAACAGCTGAGCCAAAAGGCAAACCACTCAATTTACTGGTCGGTCAACATTCCTACCTTCACCTATGGTCATGAACTCTGTGTCATGATGAAAGAGCGAGATCCCAGATGCAAGTGGCTGAAATGGGCTTCCTCCGAAGGGTGGCTGGGCACTTCCTTAAAAACAGGGTGAGGAGCTCGGTCATCTTGAAGGGACTTGGAGCTGCTGCTCCTCCACATTGAGAGGATTTAGCTGAGGTGGCTCTGGGATTTGTTTCAAATGCCCCCTGAACGACTGCCTCAGGAGGTGTTCCAGGCACATCCCACAAGGAGGAGGCCCAGGAGACAGCCAAGGACATGATGGAGGTGCTTTGTATCCCTGTTGGCCTGGGTTCACCTTGGGCACCCCCTCAGAAGAGCTGGAAGAGGTGTCTGGGGAGAGGGACGTCTGAGTGTCTCTGCTGAGACTGCTGCCTCCAGGACCCGCTCCCAGATAAGCAGAAGACGACGGGAATTAGTAAAAGCACCTCCTTAAATAATTTGGTTGGGATTGGGTCTAACATGCATGTTGAAGGTGTAGAAGAAGCTAATATAGCTCAGGATAACTCAGGAAGCTCCACTGGATCAGAACAGTCCAAACACAGATCAGGTTCTACAGTTACTTCCAATGCTGTCTCACGTACTGAGGATGAAGTAATCATGTTTGCCAATGATTCTATTTTTAAGAGAATCAATTTCATTTAAAAATAATCCCATAAAGTCATGACTGCTGAGAGCTAAGGGAATGGATGGCTCAACAGAGCTATGACTCTGTGTAAGTTTAGCAACTGTACTAAAGAGAAACCTGGGATTATTCTTGTTCTCTTCTATTAAGGATGAGAAATAAGCTGTTCTAGCTTGGTGAAGTGTCTTTTTATACAACAGTAGGCTATTTTTCCAGATTAAGTAGGAATCCTCTAGGTGTGTAGAGCGCCATTTTCCCTCCAATTTTCTAACATTGTGCTTTAAAGTACGCAGCTCTGAATTAAATCAAGGAGCCAGCCTCCTATGAATAATTACCTTCTTTTTCAAGGGGGCTACATTGTCTAATGCACCACGCAATGATGAAGTAACCCTATGAACAAGAGAATCAATTTGTGAAGGGGAAGAAACAAATTATTGCCCTCCACTGTGCTTTTCTGTGATAATGAGGAGATTAAAAGTGGAACAGATTCTTTAAAGGTTGTTACAGCATCGTCTGATAATGATCTACTCTAATGAAATTTTCTTTCAGGTGGGGAGTACTCGGTTAAATTAATCTAAAAGTTTATTTAAAAATGGTCAGACAAGACAGAGTTATTCGGAAATACTGATAGTTCTTTACTCTACTCACTTTCTTTACCTATTTCTACACTCAGTGCCATATGTCAGCACAAGGTCTAAAGAATGAAGACAGTCACGTAATTCAGTGATGCTGACTTTAAATTTATTTGTTGAATTGATTTAAAATTTAAGTCTTATATTTTAATTAGAAAATGAGTGTCTTTTTTGACCTAACCCTAACCCTGGAATAAAAAGGTTCTGAAACTTAAATCCAGATATTTTCCAAACTTTGTTTCATGTTTAATTCAAAAAAGCTTACAGAAGTAATTCAACCAATCAGATCTGTAAACTAGTTCAACATTTACCTTAGATCATTTCTGGAGTTCAGCACAGAACCAGAGCAGGATTAACTGGGTATGGGGATCCAGCAGAATCTGGTTTTAGGTACAGATAAAAGGTATATTAAGCGTCCAAAGGAGCTAGGCTATAACAATGTGTGATTCCAGTTCTGGAGAGTCTTTGTTCAGTACTGGGGCAATCGACACCAACACTCTGCATGAGAGAGAGTGTGGCTGACAGACTGGTCAAAACAGAGCTTCAAATAAACAGGGAGAGAGAGGTGACGTCAAGGTGCAGTTTTCTATTTCTGGTGGTGACTGACAGGCAAGCCTGCTGCTCTTTCTCCCTCTTTAATTAAAGCTTGTTTGCCCTTCTCTGCTTTTGCAGCCTCTCGGTTTCTTTCCTGCAGCAAGTTGATGTCGATCACCCTCTGACTCCCACAGTTGGTCACAGAATATCACAGCACCCCGATAACTAATAGGAATTGATCCTGTTGAAAGATAGAAAGCATTTAGACTGAGGCATTCTCTGGGCTTCAATGACTACCTGAAACAGTCCACCAATAGACGCATTTTATTGATTTATTAGTAGAGTTCACCCTCCAAACCCCTAGGTGGCAGTAACATATCATTCCGTTAGTTGCTAAAATAGAAATAAACAACAGAAGAAGAAGAAGAAGAAGGAGAAGAAGAAGAAGAAGAAGAAGAAAGCTACTGCTGTGTTGCTCTGTTCTGCAGGGTTCCGCGGATTTGTGGGCGATCCGTGTCAGATGCCTGGGGTCCAGTTCTCAGGTCTGCAGGTAAGTTGTCAGTTTGTGTTCTGACAGAAACTTTGAGACTGGGAGGTCCTGTATTCGAGTCCTGTATAATGGACCCCGATTAGAGTTCGGATGGTTATATTCTGTTCACTTCCGGTTAGCCCCTTGCTAACGCCTGGTATGGAGACCTGCTTTACGGCAATCAGGTGATCAGACCGGAAGTGAAGGAGCGTTTTGCGCAGCGAGTGTTCAGACAACCAGAGATCAGGAACCGAAACCAGAACCGATAACGATTTGTGGACGGAGATGAGCTGCGCACGCGCAGAACAGCGGCTGGTGTTTAACCCCGGGCTCGTGCTGCTTGTCCAGGTAACCGTTTAACCGTGAAAACAGCGAGAAAGCCTGCGGGCGTGGTTCAGAGTCTGCAGGTGGGAACAGGTAGACAACAGGTGCGAGCTCTGAGTGACTCAGGGGAGACCTGGTTTCTGGTTCACAGTCTGCAGGTGGATTCAAATAGGAACAGGTTGGGACAGGCAGAAGCTGACAAGTAATAGAAACAGGTCTAAACTCACACCTAAACAGATGAGACAGCAGGTGCTGGGGTAGTTTTCTGGGGTATTTTGACGCTGTCCCGCATTTGGACTGCAGGAACCAGGACCAAATCACCAGGACCAAATCCAAGGGCGTAACTTTGGGTCTAGCATTGGAGGGGGGTTAAGTTTCTGGCTTGTTATTTATTTCTTTAATCATTTAGTTTTGCAAAAGGAGTTGCCAAATTTTGCATTCCTGTTTTAATAAATTCATTTAAATGCTTTTACTCTGATTTACTTAACTTTGCTGTTTTCTTTCTATTTACTCTGCAGTTTTTCAGTTCCACATCAGTACAGCAGCTCATAAAAGGCTTACTTTTACTTCATCGTTTTTCTGACACAGAACCAAATATTTAACATTTGTAAAGCACCTTCAAATACATGAACACGGCATTGTGATGTCTCTGGGGTCTGGAATGGATTAATTGGTTTTTAATTCATTTCAATGAGAAAAATGGATTCCACATATGAATAATTCCAGTTAAGAGCTCCATCGTGGAACAAATGACCTTATAAAGTAGAGGCACTTTTTGGGTCTGAACCTTTGGGGTCTTCAGCCCAGGTACTAAATAGATTCATTTTCATCAGACAGCGGCCCAGTTTATAAGTCACTTAAAGTAACACAGGATATGTTGTAGCAGCTCTCTGCCTTGGCTGGGTTTTCATTGAATGTATATTATTGTGAATCAAACTAAAAAGCTTCACAATAATTTGACCTGGTTTTAATTTTTTGTTAGTAGTTGACATGAAGCATGAAGAGAAACATTTGGCTAAAGCAGATAATGAGACATTTTGTGATATTTAGAAAAAACTTTCCGCTCAGTCCGCCGGACTAAAGTTGTTCTTAAACTCAGAGAAACTATGTTTGTCACTCCAAATAAATGTGATTCTTTTCTCATCTATGTAAATGACTTCTTTATATTTTACTCTCTCTCTCTCCAAACCCTGAGACTCCATTGTCATAATTTCTTACATTTCTAAAAAGAAAACTGGTATAAAATTAATTTTCTTAGATTTTAATGAAATGGTAAGACCCTAAAAACACATTTATTATTTTTAATTATGCTGTGAGCTACCCCAACATTTCATTAAAATATGTTCATGAACCAGTTCTGTTTTACTGCATCTTTCCACTTAGTCTGTTGTTCTCCACTGAGCCATTAGTTCAGCTTTTACTATGAAACATTTCCTGTAGAGAAAAAGATGTTGGAGAACACAGAGCCTCATCCTGGATCTTTCTTGGACTCTCGTCTTTTATCCGGTTATTAGTACTAATTTTACAGTTATTAATAAATGTTCCTGGGCGCTCACCCCCACCAGGCTCCCTCTCTCTGGGTGGCTCCGTGGCTGCTCTGAAATGAGGCGTCTCCCCTGTTGTAGCCCTGTTTGATGAGCTTACTGTTACTTTTCGGGTGATTAATGAGGCAGGCCGATGCTTCTGACTAAACAGCCGTTCTGGACTTCTCCAGAATGAACAAATTGCCAGTCCGATTGAGCCTGTGCTCGTAGTTGCGCAGTCGCGGTGCCACATGTGCGCAAATAACCAGTTTTTGTCTTCCTTTCCCTTATATTCATTTTTAGGTTAGGTAGAGCGGGCAGTGATTATATGGGACATAATAGAAACAGATCGGATTGTTTTTTAAAGAAGAGTATGAAGTCAGTCATTTTGATGCATCTTTTGAACAGACACGAACTCTTAAATGTCTTAATGAGATTCTGGGTCGTTCTGAAAACATCTGGAGCTTCAGCCCCAGAGGTCCAGGTGGCAGGTCTAACAAAGCACCTGGGTACCGTTGTATTTCAAAGCTAGTCTACATGCACCTCCGTTCAGTGTGTCTGCGTGTACGGGCGTGTGTGAGCAGCATAGAAAACAAATCATCTGCTTAACAATACATGGAAATTTAGCTCATTTTGATTGTTGCTCTTTTTACAAGGTGTTGTTGTCGTCCAACAGTAAAAAATCGTTGTCTGTCCACTTTTTTGAGAGTATGACAACCACTCTCACCAGTGAATCAAAAGTAGAGCAAACAGTGAATGCTTGGTGGAGAAAGCGGGTTGGGTGATACCGAGTTTTTGGGAGGAGGAGGGGGGTTACATTACCAGATGATGATTTTTTGCTGACAAATGAAAATAAAAGAAAATTAAGAACTTATTCATGCAGGATATATTTGTAAATCGTAATGATTTTATTTTATTAGGGGGGTCATAATGATTTGATCAGAATTTAAGGGGGAGGGGTCATAACACCCCTAGCCCCCTCGCAAATTGCGCCCTTGACCAAATCATCAGCAAAAGCAGGTGGAAATCTATCCTAAAAGTCCTATATTTCTATGAGATTTAGCACTTCTAGGGTGGAGCGTCTTGGTAGAAGATTGGTTAAATATCTCCAGCTATCTCCTAGTTCATCCTCCTCTGCACCTTATATCCTGTTAACCTTTAATGACAAGACAGGAGCACTGCGTAAACCCAGCCACCCATGCTAAGTATCCAAGTGGTTTACTCTGTGTTCAGATACACTGATTAAAATCTGACAACCTTAATATTTTAGTAAATGAACAGCAGACTTCAGCTTTCAGCGTCTCCATGGCGACAAAGAAAGCAACACTTTCATCAAAGGCTTTATTGAGAGATTTTGTCCGATTAACTTGGAATATTTTTCAGCATTTCAATTTAGTTGATATCAATTCACAATAAATATCGTCTCAAGGTACTTAAAAAAAAGTCAAGGTTATCCAGTCATAGAGATTTCAAGTCAGGTATATCCCTTCCAGTTGATACTTGCTTTCAAACAAATATCAACAAGTTTCAAACAAATCAAGTCAGTGACTTGCAGCATTCACTCCTCCTGGATGTAGCTCATGGGAAATTTTGTCAAAATCGGTTCTAGTTGGAGACAACTTTGGTCCTGGAGTTGATGTGGATGTGCTGACTGCTCCTCTACTCTTTTGGGTTTTTTCAGTGAAGAAGTTAGCAAATTCATTGCAGGTCCTGGTAGAGTGGAGTTCAGATGCTACAGTTACAGGAGGGTTTGTTAACCTGTCGACCGTGGCAAATAATACACGAGCATCGTTAATGTTTTTGATGATGATCTCAGAGAAGAAAGATTCTCCTGCATTTTTCAGTTGTAGGTTATATCTGTAGAGTCTCTCTTTATAGATAATATAGTGAACCTGGAGTCCAGTCTTTCTCCACCTGCGTTCAGCTTTTCGACACTCCTTTTTTCACTTCTGACTGGTGGAGCACTTCTCCACGGAGACTTTTTCTTCCCAGAAACGACTTTCACTTTAATTGAAGCAATTGAATCAATGATGTCTGAGATTTTAGAATGAAAGTTTTCTACCAGCTCATCTACAGTGTTACAGGGCAAAGTGGAGGTAGAAGAGTAAATCTGGTTAAAGGTTTCAGCAGCACCGTCCTTAAAGATGCGTTTTCTTATAATGTCTCTTTGGCAAACTGAGCCATTGGAGATGATGCTTTCAAAAATAACAGAAAAGTGATCAGATAGGCCAACATCAGTTACAGACACCTTGGAAATGTTTAGACCCTTAGTGATGATCAAGTCCAAAATATGTCCCTGTTTGTGCGTTTGCTGTTTAACATGTTGAGTCCAACCATAATTTCTAAGAGAGTCACATAGATCTATTGGACTTCTGTCTTCAGGATTGTCCATGTGAATGTTGACGTCTCCTACAATAATTAAACAGTCATAATCAAGACATATCACAGATAAAAGCTCATTAAAATTACTGAAAAAGTTTGTTTTGGACTTAGGAGGCCTGTAAATATTCAAGAACATGGTTCAGACCAGGCTTTTTACCTGGAGAGCCAAATATTCAAAAGAGTCAAATCTGCCCAGAAATACTTTTTTACACTCTAATAAATCTTTAAACAAAGTGCCCCTACCCCTACCCCCCCCCCCCCACCCCCCCACCCCCCCCACCCCCCCACCCCCCCCCCCCCCCACCTTCTCTTTGCTGTCTGCTCTCACAAAGAAAATTGTAGTTCGGAGGCGTTGACTCTATCAGAAATGGAGCTTCATTAAATTCATGTAACCATGTTTCTGTTAAAAACAGAACATCAAGGTCGTGGTCAGTAATGAAGTCATTGATTAAAAATGATTTTCCTGACAGAGATCTAATGTTCAATAAAGCCAGTTTATATGACTTAGTTGCTGATATTAACTCTGTGTCTGGTTGAACCTGACAGTTTATGGTTTTTTTTGATTGTTTATTACTGTCTCTTATCCTTTTAGCTTTGTTCTTTCTGTCACGTTTAAGCACAGAGATTTTACAACTATCTCCTATTAGGGGCCCAAGTTTTTCCTGGACATGCTCATTTCTGATAGTTACCACTGGGGCCCAGACTGTATCACAGGGAAGTGATTCCTGATTAGGAGGAGGTAGATTAGGAGGTGGTGGGGCTCTGCGGCATTTGGAAGATGTTGGTTCAGTAGCAGGGCCTCGGCCACGAGGGGTGTTGAATGGAGAAGATGTCAGAACCATTTGGGTCCCGATCTTAGGAGCTCCTTTCATGTTATCGGAATCCAGTAAAGCAAAAAGCGGGCTCAGTGGGGAGATGGGAGAGTTCTGTGCGGTCGGGGTGTGGGGGGAGGGGGGTATAACAGGGGGGTCCACTTCTCCTGTGGATTTCGACGGGGAGACCTTTCGTGATGACCTCTCTTTCTCAGCCAACTGGCCGGTTGTCTCTGCTGGAGCTGTTGGAGGCAGCGTTATCATTGTTGTTGATACTCCATGTTCTCTGCTGAAGGTCGAAGCTGCTGGCGGATTATTTCCTGAATAGAAGAGATTAGATGTGAGACGACTGGCTCCTGGCTTGTTCAAACAGAAACCATCTTGCTTGAAGAGTTGTCTTTTATCCCAAAAAATATTGAAGTTGTCGATGAAGTTCACAGATGTAGTAGCACATGTTTTTTCCAACCACTTATTAATCATCAGAAGTCTCGAAAAAACTCATCTCCACAGAAAATTGGTGTAAAGGATCCGCTGAGAAACACCTTGATATTGAGACCTCCAACAATATTCAGAAGACGACTGAAATCCTCCTTCAGTCCTTCTGATTTGTTCTTAGCCACGTCATCCATGGCTCCACAGTGTATAATAAGGTTTTCTAGAGACGGGTGCTTTTCTGTGATTGCAAGAATATTCTCTGAGATATCGGACACCACGTTACTGGTACCAATCATAACTTCTGTTTTTCTTGTTGCAGAAGTTTTTAATCCCATCCACAGCTCTGCTGCCCACTATTAGGGTTCTTGGTCTGGTGGGGTGCTTTTTCTCTGGCAGCTTAGGAGAAGACTGTTTAAAATGAAGGTTGTTCTCAAACCTTTTATTGTTCTCAGAAGATGGATCATTTTCCTGGTTTTCATTCTGTAGTGGAGCAAATCTGTTCTGGAGGGGAACTCCATTATTTCCAGCTGTCTGACTCCTATCAGTTGTCGTGACAGCAGCTCGCTGTCGAAACCTCCTTTTCCCAGGGGAAACGGGGGCATTTCTCTGTAATTCTGGCCATTCTAATTTATTTAATTGCTGAGATCTTCCAGTGAGTCGTCCACCTTGATTTTTTTTTTTTTTTGGCGTTTTGCCTAAAACATGCCAGGGGGGGTCTGCCGGTAGGTTTATTCTCAGTGGTCTGATTGCTGGCTGAGTTGTTGAGCTGGTTGTCACTGTTTGGGATCACAGGCAGAGTTGAATCATCGCTGTACCCCATCTTCACCTCCACCTTCACTGCTAGTTGATGGAGTTTCATCTCCAAAACAGCCAATTTCTGTTCAAGTTTGTCACAGTCCTCTGTGGTGAAGAAAGGCATCTTGTCTTGTACTGTCTGATTGTCCTCAGGATGAGGTCCTGGTTCAGGGCCCAAAAGTCCTGGTTACTGGAGCGACGGGTCTTCTGGGCCGAGCCGTCTGTAGAGAGTTTCAGAGCAACGGCTGGATGGTGACTGGGACCGGATACCGGAGAGCCCGTCCGCGCTTCCTGAGGTGTGACCTGACTGATGAGGATGCCGTCAGGAGACTGCTACAGGAGTACAAGGTACCACTGTCAGGTTCTACAACCAATCAGATAAAGTCAGATCCATGGACTGAGACACAGGCATTTCTGCCATTTACTGAGATGTCAGTTCTTGGTATTTTATAGGTGAGAACCCACCCAGAGAACTGGGACATAGAACCATGATGTTGCCAGATGGAAAACCTGTCTGGCAAAATACAAGAAGCCCAACAGATTTACTTTCACAAGGGTTAGGGTTATGGCTAACGTTAAAATGCTCCACTTGATATATATAAAAACTTTATTAGAAACTGCTTTGGGATTATTTCAATTCCAATGCAGACGGAAATGAAAAGGGAAAAAAAGAAAAGCTGAAAAGGAAAAAGGGAGAGAAGGAGAAGAGAATAGAGAGAAAGAAGGATGAAGAGAATACAAGATACTACTAAACTACTTTTACAACTGCAGAAACACATACAGGGGTTGGACAATGAAACTGAAACACCTGTCATTTTTGTGTGGGAGGTTTCATGGCTAAATTGGACCAGCCTGGTAGCCAGTCTTCATTGATTGCACATTGCACCAGTAAGAGCAGAGTGTGAAGGTTCAATTAGCAGGGTAAGAGCACAGTTTTGCTCAAAATATTGAAATGCACACAACATTATGGGTGACATACCAGAGTTCAAAAGAGGACAAATTGTTGGTGCACGTCTTGCTGGCGCATCTGTGACCAAGACAGCAAGTCTTTGTGATGTATTAAGAGCCATGGTATCCAGGGTAATGTCAGCATACCACCAAGAAGGACGAACCACATCCAACAGGATTAACTGTGGACGCAAGAGGAAGCTGTCTGAAAGGGATGTTCGGGTGCTAACCCGGATTGTATCCAAAAAACATAAAACCACGGCTGCCCAAATCACGGCAGAATTAAATGTGCACCTCAACTCTCCTGTTTCCACCAGAACTGTCCGTCGGGAGCTCCACAGGGTCAATATACACGGCCGGGCTGCTAAAGCCAAACCTTTGGTCACTCATGCCAATGCCAAACGTTGGTTTCAATGGTGCAAGGAGTGCAAATCTTGGGCTGTGGACAATGTGAAACATATATTGTTCTCTGATGAGTCCACCTTTACTGTTTTCCCCACATCCGGGAGAGTTACGGTGTGGAGAAGCCCCAAAGAAGCATACCACCCAGACTGTTGCATGCCCAGAGTGAAGCATGGGGATTGATCAGTGATGGTTTGGGCTGCCATATCATGGCATTCCCGTGGCCCAATACTTGTGCTAGATGGGCGCGTCACTGCCAAGGACTACCGAACCATTCTTGAGGACCATGTGCATCCAATGGTTCAAGCATTGTATCCTGAAGGCGATGCCGTGTGTCAGGATGACAATGCACCAATACACACAGCAAGACTGGTGAAAGATTGGTTTGATGAACATGAAAGTGAAGTTGAACATCTCCCATGGCCTGCACAGTCACCAGATCTAATTATTATTGAGCCACTTTGGGGTGTTTTGGAGGAGCGAGTCAGGAAACGTTTTCCTCCACCAGGATCAAGTAGTGACCTGGCCACTATCCTGCAAGAAGAATGGCTTAAAATCCCTCTGACCACTGTGCAGGACTTGTATATGTCATTCCCAAGACGAATTGACGCTGTATTGGCCGCAAAAGGAGGCCCTACACCATACTAATAAATTATTGTGGTCTAAAACCAGGTGTTTCAGTTTCATTGTCCAACCCCTGTATATACCAACAACCCTAACCCGAATGAAGAAGCCTCACTGTTAGAGGTCCAGAACGTGGATAAGGTCTCCTTCAGAGATCTGCTGATATCAGTAGTCCAACAAGCCTCTCAAGACGGTCCTGAGCTCCACTATCATTACTCTGCTGAAGGCCAGAGAGACTTACCTGTTGGGTCTGTTTGTAGACTCCAACTTTAAACGACCCACTGCAAGATATTCACCATAATGTCCAGAGACTTCCAGTTGGCCCTTGAGGACAGCTTGAACTGATTCCAAATCTAAGTTTAGATTTGACCTATTGACTCAATCCCTGGTTCGTCAGGCAGTGTTTCTAAAACACTGAGGTTGATTTAAAGCTCCTCATGGTCCAGAACAAAGTCCTGTCAGTTCCAGGTTCTGGTTTACCCTGACAGCTCTTCAGGTTTCAGATGGAGGAAGGAAACCACTGCTGTCAGGATAACTGATTAGTTTTGTTTTTGTTTCAGCCCGATGTGATTGTTCACTGTGCAGCAGAAAGACGTCCAGATGTCATGGAGCGACACACTGATGCTGCGGTCAGTCTGAATGTGCATGCCACCAGCATGGTGTCCAAAGAGGCAGGTCAGTGGTCACATGATGCTGTTAGGTGCTCTGACCATGTTACAGCAAAGCTTTAATTACATCTTAAAGCTTTCCACTGAACAGTCACAGTAAACAATGTTTTTTTTTGGACTTAGTCAGACTCCAGCTTGACTGAACTTTTGGTTCTGACCATATTCTTCTCAATGAAACCCCATTTTGGATTTCCATTAACCCTTTCTAGCTCTCCATGGCCTCCCTAGCCTGGTCGAAAGCCTTCTGGGATTACCACTGCACGTTCTTTGTTACCAGCATCCATCATGATAAATCTGTTAAAAGCCTAAGATAAACTCGTCTCCCCACAGGATATAGGAATCGAGCTCAGAAAATGTGGATTCCCAAGGAGTTGTTTTCCTGAAAACCTGCTCAGAATATTTAGGGTTCTACAACATGAGTATGGGGCCTCTCCAGTACAAAGAGAAGACTGACTGACCTTCAAAAATCCCAGAGAACACCTGATCACTTTATCAGATTCCAGGAAAGGAGGAGGGCTGGATCAAGACTTCGAATTGTTCTGTTAACGAGGCTTTAGGTATTGAACCTGTTCGGGTTCTGAACTGCATTAAAAGAAATCATTAGTCTTTCTGATCAGAAGGAATGAGGAGGAGTGATTCTAGGGTAGCTTGGAGTAGAGCTTCTGCTCCTCCACATCGAGAGGAGTCAGCTTAGGTGGCTCGTGGATCTGTTCCGATGCCTCACTCGCAAGATGTTCCAGGCACCTTCCACTGGGAGGAGGCCCTTTGTCTCTTGGCTGACTCCTCCGGGGAGCTAGGGGAAGTGTCTGGGGAGAGGGAAGTCTGGGCACCTCTGCTTAGACTGCTGGCTGCATAAGTTCCCGGATAAGCAGAAGACGGCGACGACAGACATTAAATCTTGTTTTGTATATAAACACAATGAAATTTTTTGCAGAAGTACATTTAAGTATCATGTTTATCTGTCAGTATGACCAAGGTCATGTATGTAACATGTGACCTATATAACTGCAGCTGTCTGCGGGGCCCTCCTCATCTACATCAGCACCGACTATGTGTTTGATGGTCGCAACCCTCCATACGGAGAGGACGACTGTCCCAACCCGCTCAACATGTACGGGCGAAGCAAGCTGGAGGGCGAGAGAGAGACGCTCAGGCACTGTCCAGGTAAACTCTGTCCAGGCAAACTTTGACTAGACGTTCCATTAAGTTTTATTTAAATAGCACCTTTCTCAGACTGCCGTCACAAAGTGCTTCACAGTAAAAATACACTTAAAGCAACGTTTAAAAAATACCCTAAATAAAGTAAATACATCCTAACAACAGTTGGTCATAGCAGCACAGGCACCAGTGAGGTTAAAATCCTTGATTAACAAACATCTTAATTTGCTTTTTAAGTAGTGTGGTAGTTCCATCCACAGTCTTGGTCCAACAGCTTGGAAGGAACTGTCTCCTCGGATCCTAAAGCACGAGCGAGGGACCATCAGTAGATTCCACTCTGAGGACCTCAGGCTACAGGCTGGCTGGATCAAGTCACAGATGTAGGGAGGAGGCTGCTCATGCAGAGCTCTGAATGTCAAAACCAGAATTTTATAATTTATACGATATGCTACAGGGAGCCAGTGAAGAGCTTTTAAGACAGGGGTAATGTGGGATCTGCTGTTGGTGTGTGTCGCAGCCGGGTTTTTTACCAGCTGTAAACGGGTACAAACATGTTTTTTTTTTAACCAGTTTCCTGCTTGTTTTTGTTCGTATTGCTAGTAATTTTGGCAGCAGTCTTACATATTTGATGAGAACTAGTTCTCCTCTGTATGATTTTTATTTTATTTATTATCATTATTATAATTTTTTTGTTCTGACGCCTGACACATCAACGCAAACTTTTTCCGTCGACAATAACAAACCACACAGAACTAAACATCCCCTAAACACTGAAATATGACTTCATTCAGTTTTATTTAATTCATGGAGCCTCAAACCTGATGTTTCTTCTTGACTTTTAGATTTTATGGTTTAAACTGAATCACATTCAGCCTCAATAACGTAACACACCTCAGAAAATGATGGAAACAACCTCAGAAAATGATGGAAACAACGTCAGTCGGATGGAAACTGTGAAACTTCCTCTGTTTCTGTCACCTGTAGATGGAAATGCTCATCGGTCTGAGCGCTGAGGAGCAGAAAATGCATGAGAATCGTCTGAGGGACAGTTTCATTCTCACTGAGAATAAAACGTTGTCGGATCAGCAGATCGACTCCTAACAAGTCAGGTTTGATGGTTCCTAAGGTGGACAAGATGGAGACAATCACACATGTCCATAAATAGCTGCTAAAGTTGCTCCTAACTGTGGAACGATGGCAGCTTTGGTTCAGCTGGAGGACATCACCAATGGAAGAAGTCAGAGATCCTCCTGACCTGCTGGTACATGATGATGCATGGCTCATCAGCTGGTTCAGATTGTCCAGGACAATCATCTTGGAGCTCTGCATGGAGCTGGCCTCAGTGGTCCAGAGAGAAACCAGGAGGAACCGTGGGTCTCTGGTACCAGTTCCAGTTCTCTCTACCCTGCGGTCCTTTCAACCAGAGCTTCTCAGAGGGAGCTGACTGACAGGTCGGGTATCTAACAGTCATCCTTGAGCCGGGCCATGCCAGCCATATGGGTCGGCCTCATCGGTTCAGATATAGAAAATTCTCCTAAACTGTGGCTCTCATTTGCAGCAAGGAGCATCAAAGCTACGGACTGGACCCATACTGCTATAAGGGCCCCGTCTGTACGTCAGTATAATTTTGTGAATAAAAGGCATTGTCATTCAATATATGTGCAAGCTATTTATGATGCGCAAATTTGTCTCTCATGATTCGTTTATACTATAAAAATAAGTATAATTAATCTAATAATAATAGTTGTGTTGGAAACAAACCTCCGTGCGCGATGGCTTTTCAATTTTTTTATTTGACGTCCTGAATGGTTAAAGAGATTTAACATTCTTCACATAGTGTGTGTGGTGACAGTCTTCAAGCCGATTAAAGTTTTATTTTCAGTCAGGTTTGAGTCACTGATGTCATTGAAGTAGTTGTTGGTTTGCTGTGACTGACTGCAAACATCCCTTATGGTGTGTAGACACAGTCTCCCTCAGCGTTTTTCTGCCGAAAGGAACCGGTTCAGACTGTAACAGCACCTTTGCCATGGTTATTTGGACACGTGATAGGTGCGTTCTGGTTATGAATAATACTTTGCATATTTATTAAGGGGAGGGGACCGGGTGGTTCAAGCGCCACGTGCAGCTATGTTAAATTCACTGCAAATTTGGATGAGGGCTACGTGTGCGGTGACATATCTACGCACGTTTTCGTACATCTGAATTTTTTCGTGTGCCGCAAGTTTCAGAATTTCTCCCTACAGCAAACTTTTAGTATTAGAGCTGCGCACTCTTTATTTTTTTATTTTTATTTTTTTTTACATGAGGCGGGTACAGAACGGGTTACTGTGTAAAACTGGAATAAAGTGGATCACTGTGACTGCTTGACCTGCCTTAGCCTTCGATTGGTTGTACATGAACACTGGGCTGACACTGCACACCTGTTTCAGATGTGGTGATCTTGCGTGTTCCTGTCCTGTTTGGGGAGGTGGAGTCGGTGATGGAGAGCGCTGTGACATCACTATGGCAGAAGGTTCAGGAGGCAACTGAGGAGAGCTGTCCGCTCGACCACTGCCTGCAGAGGTTCCCCACCGACACTCGAGACGTCGCCACCGTCTGCAGGAAGCTGGCTGAAAGAGCAAGACAGGTGGGAATTAAGAGCTCTGTCTCTACTTGTTCCTGTACATTTAGATCTATTTACAACCTGTAAAAAAAAAACTGTAGAAACAGAATATTATTAGTGACTTTCACCAGAGCTTTTTCAGTGTTATGATGAGCTCTGAAACCCGACTGAAACTCTTCATTACTGTGGAATGCTTACACACTTGATTAGCAACTATTTTCTCAATAATTTTAGATAGAAACAGATGATTAGATACAGGTATACTCACTGTCAGCCATACCTCTTGTAGCTGGACCTCTTCCACCTGGCCAGTAGAGGCTGACATTTTTTCGGGAATCCCACGGGTCACAGGATTCCCATGGGAAATCCGCGGGATGGGAGACGGCATTAGTAAAGATCACGTGATTGGGACAGTACAGGATAAAAAATGAACGGGAGCGGGAGCTAACCAATAGGAGGGAAAATAAACTAGGATCAATTGTCTTCGGAAATGTAAAACTGAGACCAATCGTCATCTTCCGCTTATCCGGAACCGGATCGCGGGGGCAGCAGACTCAGCAGAGACACCCAGACGTCCCTCTCCCCAGACATCTCCTCCAGCTCCTCCGGGGGGAGCCCAAGGCGTTCCCAGGCCAGCCTAGAGACATAGTCCCTCCAGCGTGTCCTGGGCCGTCCCCTGGCCTCCTCCTGGTGGGACATGCCTGGAACACCTCCCGAGGAAGGTGTCCAGGAGGCATCCGGTATAGATGCCCGAGCCACCTCAACTGGCTCCTCTTGATGTGGAGGAGCAGCGGCTCTACTCCGAGCCCCTCCCGAATGGCCGAGCTCCTCACCTTATCTCTAAGGGAGTGCCCGGCCACCCTACGGAGGAAACTCATTTCAGCCGCTTGTATCCGGGATCTCGTTCTTTCGGTCATGACCCAAAGTTCATGGCCATAGGTGAGGGTAGAAACGTGGACCGAACAGTAAATCGAGAGCTTTGCTTTTCGGCTCAGCTCTCTCTTCACCGCAACGGACCGGCACAGTGCCCCTATTGCAGCGGCACCGATCTGTCTGTCGATCTCCCGCTCCATTCTTCCCTCACTCGTGGACAAGACCCCGAGATACTTGAACTCCTCCACTTGAGGCAGGAACTCCCCTCCAACCTGAAGAGGACAAGCCACCCTTTTCCGGTCGAGTACCATGGCCTCGGACTTGGAGGAGCTGATCATCCCAGCCGCTTCACACTCGGCTGCGAACTGCCCCAGCGCATGCTGTAGGTCTTGGCTAGAGGGGGCCAGCAGGACCACGTCATCTGCAAAAAGAAGAGACGAAATCCACTGGTCCCCAAACCAGACCCCTCCAGCCCTTGGCTGCGTCTAGAAATCCTGTCCATAAAAGTTATGAACAGTTATGAACAGGCAGCCCTGCCGGAGTCCAACATGCACCGAGAACAGGTCCGACTTAGTAAAGGGCCCCCGATTCCATACTCCTAGAGCACCCCCCACAAGGCATCACGAGGGACACAGTCGAATGCCTTCTCCAGATCCACAAAACACATGTGAACCGGTTGGGCAAACTCCCATGAACCCTCGAGTACCCTGTAGAGGGTATAGAGCTGGTCCAGTGTTCCACGGCCGGGACGAAAACCACACTGCTCCTCCTGAAGCCGAGGTTCGACTATCGGCCGGACTCTCCTCTCCAATTCCCTGGCATAGGCCTTACCAGGGAGGCTGAGGAGTGTGATCCCCCTGTAGTTGAAACACACCCTCCGGTCCCAGAGATTTGAGGTACTCAGGGCGGATCTCATCCAACCCCAAAGCCTTGCCACCACGGAGCTTTTTAACCACCTCGGTGACTTCAGCCTGGGTGATGAAAGCGTCCAACCCCGAGTCCCCAGCCTTTGTTTCCACCAGGGAATGCGTGATGGCAGGATTGAGGAGATCCTCGAAGTACTCCTTCCATCGCCCGATAATATCCCCAGTCGAGGTCAGCAGCCTCCCACCCCCACTATAAACAGTGTTGGCGAAGCACTGCTTCCCCCTCCTGAGGCGCCGGACGGTTTGCCAGAATCGCTTTGAGGCCAACTGGTAGTCCTTCTCCATGGCCTCACCGAACTCCTCCCAGTCCCGAGTTTTTGCCTCTGCCACAGCCCTGCCCACAGCACGCTTGGCCTCACGGTACCCATCAGCCGCCTCAGGAATCCCACAAGCCAACCACACCCGATAGGACTTCTTCTTCAGCTTGACAGCATCCCTTACCGCCGGTGTCCACCACCAGGTTCTGGGATTGCCGCCGCAACAGGCATTGCAGACCTTACTGCTGCAGCTACGGGCAGCAGCATGGACAATAGATGCGGAGAACATGGTCCACTCAGACTCTATGTCTCCAACATCCCCCGGAATCTGGTCAAAGTTCTCCCGGAGGTGGGAGTTGAATACATCCCTGGCCGAGGGCTCCACCAGGCATTCCCAGCAGACCCTCACTATGCGCTTGGGCCTGCCAAGTCTGTCCTGCTTTCTCCTCCTCCAGCGGATCCAACTCACCACCAGGTGGTGATCAGTGGACAGCTCAGCCCCTCTCTTCACCCAAGTGTCCAAAACATGTGGCCGAAGGTCTGATGATACGACAACAAAGTCGATCATTGACCTCCTGCCTAGGGTGTCCTGGTGCCAAGTGCACTGATGGACACCCTTATGCTTGAACATGGTGTTCATTATGGACAATCTGTTACTAGCACAGAAGTCCAATAACAAAACACCACTCGGATTCAGATCAGGGAGGCCATTCCTCCCGATCACGCCTCTCCAGGTGTCACTGTCGTTTCCCACGTGGGCGTTGAAGTCCCCCAGCAGAATAATGGAGTCCCCGGGAGGGGCACTATCCAGCACCCCCGACAGGGACACCAAGAAGGCCGGGTACTCCGCGCTACCGCTCGGCCCGTAGGTCGACACGACAGTCAGAGACCTGTCCCCAACCCGAAGGTGCAGGTATGCGACCCTCTCATCCACTGGGGTAAACCCCAACACGAGACGGCTGAGCTGGGGGGCAACAAGCAAACCCACCCCAGCCCACCGCCTCTCCCCGTGGGTCACTCCAGGGTAGAAGAGAGTCCAGCCCCTCTCAAGGAGATGGGTTCCAGAGCCCACGCTGTGCGTGGAGGTGAGCCCGACTATTTCTAGGCGATATCTCTCAACCTCCCGCACAAGCCCAGGCTCCTTCCCACCCAGCGAGGTGACATTCCACGTCCCTAGAGCCAGCCTAAGCATCCGGGGATCGGGCCGCCGAGGTCTCTGCCTTCGTCCGCCACCGGTCCCTCATGGTTCCCCCTGCAGATGGTGGGCCCACTGGGGGATGGCCTCGCGTCTCTCGTTCGGGCTTGACCTGGCTGGGTCCCGCGAGGAGCAACCCGGCCACCAGGCACTCTCCGGCGAGTCCCAACCCCAGGCCTGGCTCCAAGGTGGGACCCCGGCTCCGCCGTACCGGGCGACGTCACGTGCCTCTATATACTAGTCCACATGAAGGATTCTTGAACCGCTCTTTGTCTGACTCATCACCTAGAGCGTGTTTGCCATGGGAGACCCTACCAGGGGCATTTAAGCCCCAGACAACATAGCCTCTAGGATCATTTGAGCACTCAAACCCCTCCACCACGTTAAGGTGGCGGTTCAAGGAGGGGAAATTGAGACTTTGTTTTTGAAAAAAAAAACTTGGCTCGACGCCGGCATTGTGTAGTTTTTTTCCAAGAAGCATATACTATAATGCGAGTCAAACGAACTACACGGCACACAAGCCAACAGTGCTTCTGATCGACGTTTTCCACCTGTGGTCAGAATGGAGGGAGCGAACGCAGGTGGAGAACTGGACGTGGTAAAGTTGGATTTGCAACGTAAAGTCAGAAGTAAGGACTTATCCATTAAACTCATAGAGCTGACAGGAAAGTCCCAAATATTACTGAACTTAAGGAGAGTTGAATGTAGCGGTGTTAACACGCAGTCTGCTGCTTGTAAAACATGATTAGTCGTAATCAAGTACACTAACATCGCATGTGCACTAAAGATTTAAGAGCCTTTGACACAGTAGAGGGGAAAGGTATGGAGCCTGCGAGGGGACATGGGGGATTTTTTTTCTTTTGTGTCCCCTCGCAAAAGTTGTTAATCACCTTGAGAAAGCTGTGCATTTTGGAACAGCAGCACAGATGACAAACTGCTCACAAAACAAACAGCACTGATATGGCATTGATATGGTTTATTTGTCATATGCAGGTTCACATGCAGTCAACAATGCGATTAAATGCTTAGGATAAGATTTAAATCACGATAAAAACAAAAGTGGCGTGCATAAAAAGTACACCTCATGCAGCAGTAATAAGCAAATAAAGTGTCACAGATGTGGTTTCGTTCAGTATTATTGTCCAGAGTTCAGTAGTTTGACAGCTCGTGGATAAAAACTGTCTTTAAGTCTGATTGAAGATTCTTTTATTTAAGGCTGATTTCAAAATAAAACGCAATAAATCTCAAAAACGGGTATAGTGTTTGTTCCATTTTTGCAGTTATCTGGTTTGGAAAATATCCCACAAAGTATTGCGAGATAACGCAAAGAGTATTGCGTGGGAACGCAAAAGAAACAAAATTCCCTCCATTCTTGATGCCTGTATAGGAGGTCATGTCAAAATTTGAATCAGGTGTGCTGGAGCAGACACGCATCTAAAACCTACAGGGAAGGTGTTGTGATTATGAATCTGTAAATATTATTTAATACTAATACTTATTTTATATATTTTATATTTTATCAAATAATATTTCGGTCTGTTAAGGGTTGTCCTGTGAATACCAGCCCAGTAAGGTGGTGGTATTAGGACAAAATAGAAAGGTGTGAGACGAGCTCTGACATTATTGAACAGCAAAACTCTGTTCATACATGGAATGAATTCACACAATTCCTTAAAATACAAGAATTTATTAACAAAAATAAGTCAACTCAAAGTCAAACATATTTCAATCAACAAACTCTTTACTATGCTAAAACAATCCAACTAAACTACCAAGCAGAATTAAAGAATAAGGAAGACTAATGGGCTATGTACAATATAAACAAGTTGATTAAAGATGTTCGAAAACCATGACCAAAAGAGTGATGCAAAATTACCATGCAATGTTATTTATGTTTTAGAACCAAGGATTATTTTGAAGAATCTGGAAGTGAAGTTAAGTTAGTCTTGGAACTAACTTAGGCAATAATCAGCAAATGTTAGACAACCATTTACAATGCAAGATCAGGTAAAATATTTTAATAAAATGTTTTAAAGAATGATCTGCTGAATAAAACCAACCTTCTCATTAGCTGCCTTTATTTATTAAATAATATTTAAAGAAATATTAAGGAAATGGTCAAATATTTAAGGAAATATTTTGGAAAAGAGCCAAATCTTTCTGGAGAAATGGGCCTTAATGCTGTTTACTTAGTTATCAAATTTTGTAAGATAATATTGGGGACATTCTATATACTGGATTGAAAACTAACAACCTTTCTGGGTACATATTCTTTAGCAGCAAGCACATGTCCTTACCTCTTAGCAGTTAAAGCTAACAAAAGAAGCTGATAGCTTCGCACCAGAATCAAACACACACCTTTAAAATACCTTCAATAAAAGGGTTAAAATGCATAAGCGCGGACGGCGCGTTATGAGCAATCTTCTGTGTTAAAAATCACCCTTTAAATAAAGTTTCTCTTAACTTTAAAAACACAAACACAGAACACAAAACTGAGCACATGCTGAGCAGATAGCCTGCTTGCACCAAGATAGCTGAGTTTCACACAAACAAAACCAAACTTCCTAAAATTAAAAAAGGTTAGATCATTTAATTTTAAATCCTTCTCTGTTACTCTGCCCAAACCTAACCTCGTTTGAAGAAACTCCGTGAACAAAGGGTTAGCTTCCAGCTAACCTCCGTAGCTGTGGATGAAAGACGGCTCGTTCTGTCCGCCAACCAACTGCACATTACCATAACCACGGTGATGCGGGGTCGTTGTCCTTCCTTCAGACTCGGCTTGTAGAGACAGTGTCCCTGCAGGGAATTCTCTGAAGCACAGTTTGCTTCTGCAGGTCTCAGAGAGAAAGTAAAGCAATGCTTATAGCTTAATTACCCCTTTTTATGAATGAATACCAGATTCTTTCAACAGTAATTCATCAGTACTTAACTTGTGCATTGTAGCTCAGGTGAAAGTCCTCATCATGACCCTGATGTTGCCCATAAGGGTGAACCTCCACCTCATGTCTTGCTGGGTGAATCAGTGATTAGCTGTAACTTACAATTAACCCATTCCGAGTCAGCATTGAGGTTTTACCGCTACCTTCAGCCTGGGTTATACCGCTCGGCGTCCACCTTTCCTGCACACACACCCACCAGGCTCTCTCTCTCCGGTTGGCTCCGTGACTGCCCTGAAATGAGCCCTGTTTGAGCCGCTCAGTGTAACGTTTCAGGTAATGAAGGAGGCAGGTCGACCTGGAGTAAACTGCTGTTCTGGACTTCTCCAGAATGAAGTCCGTCTCTGGCTGTGCGCGTAGTTGCGCATTCGTGCGTGTGCGCAAATAAAATATTTTTTTTTTCTTCTCCTTTTAACTCATTGTCAGGTTAGGTGGAGCGGGACGTGATTATTGATGGACAATTGAAAAAAAAAAAATTGTTTTTTTAAATAAAAATGTGAAGTCCAATACCATTTTGTGGCTGCATCTTTTTAATACTTCTAGAAAACATCCGGGGCCGAACCCCCGGAGGCCCAGGTCTAACTACGCGCCTGGGTGGCACATTTATTGAATGAAACAGTTTTCTATATTAACAAATGAATATTAACATACAGATGAGGCCCTTTTAGTAGTATGAGTGCAGTCCATCATTCTGATTACATTCAGAAATTGGCCACAGTTTAGGGAAACTTTCCATATCTGAGCAACATCTGGATGAGGCCGACCCATATGGCTGGCATGGCCCGGTTCAGGGATGATGTTAAATACCCGACCTGTCAGTCAGCTCCCTCTGAAAGGACCGCAGTATAATGAGAACGGGAACTGGCACCAATGGAAGAGTCCTAAGAGTCCAGTTTTCAACATCTTTCTAATTGAATTTTGCCTATATTTAAAATCTCTGAAATATATTGAAAAATATGAAGACCTGTGTGAAATGTTAATGGAATTGCCTACAAATATGCAATAACCAGGAAATGTACTCCCCCTTCTAATTATAAATGTTCGCTCTTTTTGTCATTGTTGTTTATAATTAAGTTAGTTTTATATCTTTTTTGTTAACTTTTATTCTTTTAGGTTATGTCTCAGTTTGTTTGGTGCTTAAATACCTAAGTATGCCTCTTTATGCCCATTTAATTGCCGTACTTATCAAATAAAATTTGGAGAAACAAAAAACTGGCACCAACGGTTCCTCCTGGTTTCCTTCTGTAACACCTCTTGTTGCTCTTATTCGCTCTCTCCTGGTAGAGGTGAAGCGTGATCCTGGTCATTCGGGGTCCGACTACTCATCCTCTCTGCCAGAGCGGCGTCCAAAAAGAACGCTGGTCGCTCGAAGCTCCGTCTGGTTCTGTAGCTGATCGGAGGGGAAGACATGTGAATGACGTGATGCAAACAATACTAAATCAGACTCCTGGAGTCAGGTTCATTAGTATGTTTTAGTTGTAGAAGGTTGTTCAAATAACAATTTCAGGTTAAACATTTCTACACTTTGCTCTGATTTTCTTCACTTTTAAAGAACTCTGGTTGAAATGAAGCCTTAAAACTTCAGCCCTGAAACGTAAATCTCAGAACCTTGCATCACTTTGTTAGATCTTGGCTTTCAGCAAAACTGAATCCCCACTATATTCTTCAACCTGTAGGACCCCTCTCTCACAATCTGATCCTCATCCAATAAATATACCTACCTCTCCATTACCTGCTCACCTCTCCTCCACGCTGGATTCCTGCCAAGACAAACAAGATCAAACATTGGTTGTACATCATTTGTTGGAGCAGCAACTTATCTACAGCTGACAGGAGGAGGTCAAATCATCTCATTAGAAAGGCCAGCTCTGTCCTAGGATAGCCCCCGGACCCAATGCAGGTGGTGGGAGACAAAAGGACCAAAAATAACATCACTGAGGGACAATGTCTTCCACCCCATGCATGAAACTGTTGCAGGACTGGAGAGCTCCTTCGGTGACAGACTGCTGCATCCTAGGTGCACAAAAAAAGGAAGCTGTTGGTCCTGTGAGACCTGGAGTTAAATTAAGACAGTATTTCAGAAACAGAACATCTTACCTACAGTCAAACATGGTGGTGGTATGATGGTCTGGAGCTGCTTTGTTGATTCAGGACCCGGAGGACTTGATGTAATTAATGGAACCATGCTCTCTAGCATCCTGAAGAAGAATGGACCGACCATCAGTTTCGGACCTAAAGCTGCAACATATCTGGATTATGCAACGGGACAAAGATCCAAAGCAGACCAGCAAGGAGTTTTTTTTAGTGGCCTAGTCAAAGTCTGGACTTGAATCTAAATGAAGTGCTGTGATATGACCTTAAACAGGCCGTCATGCTTGAAATAAATATTTTATTTATTACTATTTATTATGCATATTATTTTTTTGTTTGTTTGTTTTGTAGTGGGTCTGTGCTAATGAGAATATCCACTGTGCATGTCCAAATGTTATTATATAATATACTATAATATATAATACTATATGCTATAAGTACTAATTTTACTTTTAATAACACAATTATAAATAGTGTTATTAAAATTAAATTTGATTAGTTCCGAGAGGAATTAATAAAATTTCTTCCAGTTTATTGAACTGGGATTTTTTTAATGTTTGTCCCTCTAAACCATCACACTCGGTTGGCTTTGATTGATCTAATCAATCCTGTAGTCTGCGACCCAGCAGCGGGTCCAGTTCTGCAGTGTTTGATCCTCAGTCTTTCAGTCAGGAAACCAAACTAGTCTCTTATTGAGAACACAGAGTCTTTTCTAAATCTGTAGCCATGTAGTGTGTCCCCAGCTTACCGTGCATCAAGACTAAAAACAGCATAATAGTCTAAAAGAGGAACAGATCATAAAATGTAGCAAAAAACCAAAGGTGGGTGCTTCTACGTTTTCAAGAAGAGATTTAAACATGTATGAGGTAATAAACTCCTGAAGTTTTCAGCCGTTTTGTAGATTATTCCACACAGAGGCAGCGGCATCCCTGAAGGCTGTTTCTCCTAGTTTAGTGCAGAAATTAGGAACAGAAGATGAGAGCTTCCAGCGTGTTTCTGGGTAATGTGGGCCTGCAGGTACAGTTTAATGGAAGCAAACAAGAACTGCCTTATAGATGAAGAAGTGTCAAAGATTCATGCTACGGGCAGATCAATATAACCATCCAACCGGAGCATATAATAAACAATAATGAGTAACACCTTTAAAGTTTGAGATAAACCTCAGTGCTCCATGATAGACAGTGTCCAGAGCGTGCAGGTATTTACACGAGATCACCAAGACGGTCAGAGCAAGCTTTCTCTGTTTTGCACCAATGTAAAAGAAAGACTTTTTCCCAAAATAAAAACCCAACTTTATTATGTTAGAAAACAGCAGGTAAAAAAAATCTTTAAAGATGGTAAATGTCCACTTAGGGCATGGAAACAACAGTAACAGTCAACACTATTTAAATTGGATTCATTACAGTGACAGGTATGGGGTTACAACCCCTACATGGAAGCCTAGGAGTAATAGGGGCTAACACAAAATTAATAAAGTAAATTCATCAACTAACAAACTTAAAACTCCTGAACAAACTCTGCTTAGAGTTACAAAATGAATTATTTCCTTGTTCAGACAGAACTTAACAAATATTTAGGATGCATTAAACATCAGGGTCTCCAATGACAAAATAACAAACAAAAATATCCCTTCTGACTAATAAATAAAAGCAAGTCTCATCTAACCAAAAAAAAGTACAATACTTAAACTGCCTGTCTGGTCACAATACAGGAGAAAACGTAGTTTAAAGAAAATAGTGGAAAACCCTACCAAACCTCCTATCTAATACAAGAACATCCAACAATTCACCAAAACAGGAAAATTAATCACAAAATTATTGCCAGACAATCATTACGTAGAATTGAGTTTCTCAGTCAACTAAAATCAGAGTCCAAAGAGAAGAGGAGTGGCACTGGGTGACTGAAGCTTTTATGCAGTCCACTGATGAGGAGGAACTGACTTCATCTGTTCATGAGGAGTAACAGCAGCCCCGCAAACAAACAAGAGACACAAAAACAAGAAACTCTCTCCCAGTAAGAGAGCCCCCTATAGGTCAGTGGACGTAACACATGGGTTCCTATGGAGTAACACCCAAAACGAAAGGGTGCTTTCGCCAGGTTATAAAAATAACTGTCAAGTCTTTTAAATGGTTAGGTTTCCCATTACATCTGCAAGGTCGTCATTTGGGTTTTCATTTGCAAGATCATTATTTGGGTTTTCATTTGCAAGATCATTATTTGGGTTTTCATTTGCAAGATCATTATTTGGGTTTTCATTTGCAAGATCATTATTTGGGTTTTCATTTGCAAGATTTGGGTTTCTGTTGACTGTGACAGTAATGAGGTTATGATCAATAAGCGGTACACTAGTGGACTCTGGTTGACCGTGTAACTCTGGAATGTTTGTGTAGATATGGTCGATAATTGATTCTGGATTTCTCTCCCTGCTGGTTACCGTTACAATCTGTGTTAAACCACATTGTTGGGCGGCTTCTTGAATTATTATTTTGTTTGAAGAATATTCGTTCCAGTTAATGTTGAAGTTGCCCATCAAGTAAATGTCATTTTGATTTTCCCTTGCCACTTGTTGCATTATGTCACAGATTTCACGCAAATGGCTTACCGGTTTATTTTGACGTCGGTAACAACAGCCCACTAAAATGGGTCTCGTACCAGGAAGACTGAGCTCAACCCAAATGATCTCAACATCAGCGTCCAGGCCATCCCTATAGGGTGTCATTTCTAAGTGATTTTCAATATAAAGTGCAACACCACCTCCATTGTGATTTCTATCCTTTCTTTGACGTTAAAACCTTCAATACGAATGTGGTCATCTGGTACCTGGTCGTTTAATCTAGTTTCACAAACAGCCAGCACGTTTATGTTATGGTTTCTAATTAAGTTTCTAATCTCTTCTATGTTGTTTCTAAGGCCATCTACATTTAACAAAGCTACATTTAAGTGATCCATTGTTGTCAATGATGAAGTTGCCACGGTGATGACTGTAGATGTCCTCACAGTAGACAGTGTTGTCCTCTTCTAAAGGCAGCGTCAGACCTTCAAGACACAAAAACACCCCAGATATTAAAACAACATCCGGACTGACTAGAGGACCTGAGGTCTCATTTATAAAACACTGTGTAGGAGCTATACTAAAGGTGTTGGTACGCCCAAAAGCCGAAAATGGCACACGCCAAAGAAAATCTATGCAGAAATCAATGTGTTGGTGAGTGAGGTGGAGTGTTGAACATATCCTGTTGGGTAGCCAAAGTGTGCGGAAATCTGGTCATATTAACAATATCATCCAGGACGGCAGGTATTACTGCACTAAGCTCTGGCTGCGATAGCCCAGACCTTTGGATCATTTCACACAATTATGTTGTTCCTAAAAGAGGCAAATTCACGCTGGTGAGAGCCGGTTGCTAGGAACCCCGGAGTGGTTAACACCTGTAATTGAACAGGGATGGCGTGGTTCCGACGGGTCAGTCTCTCCAGTATTGGACCCGGTTCAGCACATAGATCCAAGAGCAATGCTCTAGGGAGTCTAAATCAGCATATTAGCCAGCCATAATCATGGAACGGGAGGCCTTGGTAATCCCTTCTAATTCTCTCCTTATTCTCCTATTTTCCAGGTCTTCCAGCAGTGCCAATACATCCATCTCACAGCGTTACACACGAGTGTCACCACAGTATTTAGATGTTTACAGCAGTCGCTGTTATTGTTTCACACCTTGTCACAATTTTTGTGTTAATCTGTGGTCCACATCACCCTGGTGATCATCCTGGAAAGGAATTTAATTTGGCTTATGGATCCTCATATATGGTTATGGCTCACCAGCACAAGCATAAATAAGACTGTATTAAGGTTTTTAATACTTATGATAAAGTCAATTTATCATTGAAGTTTTATACGGTGTGAAATTGAATGTCTGAGAGGAATCAAAATGCAGTGTGGCTTCAATTCCCAGCCTTTCCATCTGTGTCTCTAGGTTCCCCGTCTCTAAAACAAGCGTACTTATGGGTCAGAGTTTGCGGGAAGGACCGCATGTTCTCCCAACAAGATTGTTTTTTATAGATCACATCCTTGGGGTGGAAAGTGACGTATGCCAGTTTCAGGCCTCGTTTTGTGTGTATGCCACATTTATAAATGAGACTCTTACACAGCTGGTCTATTACAGCTGATGCCATCAGATTAGATCTACTAAAGCGCTTAAATTGCAGACAATAAAAAAAAAATTTACAGTTAAACGTTCACAGGGAGACACTGCAGCCTCTGATGTAGGTCTACCTTGATCCCATAGTGAGCTCAGCTTCCAACATTCAGGATAGAGGAACCACAAATGTTTCAGCTGCACTTCTTTTTCTTCAGTCGTCTTCTGCAGGCCACACAGCCGTGGGACACTGTCTCAGATCGATCACTGAAATCACAACGAATCCGAGTCACTGTTACATCTTTGTGGTTCATTTCTAACTCAGAGTCTCATAAACAAATAGGTTTGAAATAAAGTACCTCAGGCTGGTTCTCCAGGGTGTGGTTGGAAGGACTTGACGACGTAGTTCAAAATAAAACAACTTACGCTCTAAATTATTCTTTTCTAAACAGCAACGAAATAAAAACATTAAAATGAAACACTCAAATCTCATAAGAGTAGAATAAACAACTTGAAAGTTATGCTTTGAAAACCTGGAAGACCTGAGCTGAACGCAGCTGATCTCTGGCAGCCAGTTTCTCCCTCTGAACAGGCTGGGATGCCAGACTCCAGCACCCAGTGGTGGTTTCATGACACATAGGGGCCGACTTTCTTTCCATGACGCATGGGGGCGGCACGAGCACTTATAAAAACAGAAAATAAATTAAAAACATCTGCGCCACAAAAGCGGTAAACCTTTTTTCTTTTTTTTTTTTACCGTGTCCTGTCCGGCAGAGTAGCTCAGAATTGTTGTCTGAGTGCCAACCACCCTTTGCTGCAATTACAGCTGCAAGTCGCTTGGGGTTTGTCTCTATCAGTCTCTATCAGTTTTGCACATCGAGAGACTGAAATTCTTGCCCATTCTTCCTTGCAAAACAGCTCGAGCTCAGTGAGGTTGGATGGAGAGCGTTCGTGAACAGCAGTCTTCAGCTCTTTCCACAGATTCTCGATTGGATTCAGGTCTGGACTTTGACTTGGCCATTCCAACACCTGGATACGTTTATTTGTGAACCATTCCATTGTAGATTTGGCTTTATGTTTTGGATCATTGTCTTGTTGGAAGATAAATCTCCGTCCCAGTCTCAGGTCTCTTGCAGACTCCAACAGGTTGTCTTCCAGAATGGTCCTGTATTTGGCCCCATCCATCCCCATCAATTTTGACCATCTTCCCTGTCCCTGCTGACGAAAAGCAGGCCCAAACCATGATGCTGCCACCACCATGTTTGACAGTGGGGATGGTGTGTTCAGGGTGATGAGCTGTGTTGCTTTTTTTACGCCAAACATATCGTTTTGCATTGTGGCCAAAAAGTTTGATTTTGGTTTCATCTGACCAGAGCACCTTCTTCCACATGTTTGGTGTGTCTCCCAGGTGGCTTGTGGCAAACTTTAAACGAGACTTTTTATGGATATCTTTGAGAAATGGCTTTCTTCTTGCCACTCTTCCATAAAGGCCAGATTTGTGCAGTGTACGACTGATTGTTGTCCTATGGACAGACTCTCCCACCTCAGCTGTAGATCTCTGCAGTTCATCCAGAGTGATCATGGGCCTCTTGGCTTCATTAATATCATTAGAAAAGGTAAAAACACGTTAATGATGATGTAATCCTGTAAAAAGCCCTTTTTTAATCTCCCCAAAAGTTAAGTAGATGTTAACATTCTATTTCTATACCCTGAACAGCTCATGTATGACTGGTTCATCTGCTGCTGAGACACTGAAGCTTAAAGATGTTGTTCTGAAATCATTTCAAGAGTCTTCTATGTTTAGATATAACAATGACCTGAACCTGCCTAAACCACCAGTCACCACCAACCTCTGCCACTATGACCCCACCAGTTTCAGTTTCAGTTTATTTATAGGTCCACAGCACATGTCGCCTCAAGACACTTTACAAAGTCAATTCAGTTGAATCATACAGATTCCAAGTCAAGAACATACATTTCATTTAATCCCAGTTATCAAGCAATGTAGTGAAATTCAGTTTATTAAAACAGGTCAAATGTTTTCTATCTAAGAAAACCCAGCAGATTGCATCGAGTCAGTGACCTGCAGCATTCACTCCTGGATGAGCACGTAGCAACAGTGGGCAGTCGCTTACATTGTGACGTTAGCAATCCCTCATACTGAGCATGCATGTAGTGACAGTGGAAATTGACACTCCCCTTTAAAAGGAAGAATGTGAGCGGCCATCTTCCATGACCGACTGGGTGTCTGAAAGAACAGAGCAGAGACACTAAAGAACACAGAAGCACTGATCCAGGAGTACTTTCTATACGGAAGAAAAGTAAAATGTTAAAGGTAGTAGTAGCTGCTTTAGTAGCTTCATCTAGGACAGGGGTCACCAACCTTTTTGAAACCGAGAGCTACTTTATGGGTACGGAGTCATACAAAAGGGCTACCCGTTGATAAATTTTCGAAAAAACAATTTGCTCATTTTGCCTTTAAATTATACTTATTTAATGAATCATGAAAATTCTATATGAAGGCGCATCACGTTAAGATTTTCTCACAATCATCGGCAATGAAAAAAGGCGGGAAAAACAGATATCAATATTCAAAAACTTTATTAATCACAGTAATTGTTACATTTTCAGATAATCACTTACATCACTATATTTCGTAGAAAAATTCCCATTTTCATAAGCGAAAAACAAATCCCTTTTAAAAAACCAGTATTATGTTTTTTAAAAAAGTTGTAAATTTATGTAACGTCAAAGGACAATCAAAAATTTATAAAACCATATTTCATGAATACGTATTTTTAAATAAATCTTGTCACATTTTTAACCAATTTTTTGAATCTGCTGCATTTTTAAGAAAATTATAAGTTACATGTCTAAACAATGTTTAAATAAAACAAAATTCTTAAGTATTTTTAATTTTATATTTGCCATGGCACTGCCCCATGTTGCCCCCCTGACATCTGGTGCTTGCTAGTGGAAGACTGGCATCGCATGCTGTTCACCAGTGTACACTGGTGTGTAACTTGACACTGCAAGTGTAAGTGAGTCTTTCAGATGAGGAGGTTTCTGTGTTTGTTCTTAATGAAGTTCATGTCAGAAAATGCTGATTCACAGAGATAGGTTAACCCAAAAACAGGCTGGGCACCTTCATAGCTGCTGTACATACACCACTGTACTTCTCTGTGTCAAAAAGGCCCCAAAGTTTGGTGCAGCCTTGGGGCTTTGGGTGGAGGTCATTTTGCAATGTTATGATTTTCAATCTCCACCTGTGAAGCCCCAAGCTGAACATTGCACTAAGTTGCTCAGCAAAGCATGTTGTGTTTACATTCATGAAAGGATTGGAAAAAAATACACCATGTCTCAAGCTGATCAAGGCCACAAAACCTATTTTCAAACCCCCTCCCCCAAGTTTTTTTATGACTTCACAGTACTTTTCTAAACTATTTTCAAATGTCTCAGATGCAGAAGGTTGTCTTTCAGCACTGACTGCACAGAGGGAAAAATGCGCCACTTTTTTCTCTTAAAATGACATGTGAAAATGTTCATCTTGGCTTTAAATGAATTTAAAGCACTTCATATCAGAAACAGTCTTGTCTTTGCCTTCAGCTCGCAATTTCAAGTGATTCATTTCCCTGTAATGTCCGTAAAAAATGCAAGGTCAAGGTCCACTCTGTGTCCTCTAGTAGTGAGACATTTCCCCCTTTGGGGCCGCATGAACCCTTTTTGATTTCACCCAAAGTGACAAAAAACGAAGAAAATGCCCCCCAACTGAGCCATCTGATTTGTGTAGCAGCAAGTCCCATTCAGCTGACATCCCCCAAAATAGCCCCTTTAAAATTCTTGTTTTTTTGCTTTGGATCGGATGCTATTATGATTTTTAAAACGAGTCATCAGATGCTCAAAGCCGATCACTTTTGACATAAGCCCTGTAAATGAATGAAAGGAAAATTTTAAAGAATTGGGCCTTTGACAGTGAGCGATGAAAACTGTGTGGGCCGATCATAGCAGGCCCCCGTCTGTAGTCAACGCTACCGTTTTTTTTTACCTTTGCCCGTAGGGGAAAAACTCCTTCACCGTTTTAAATATCAGCTCCCTCGTGGTGTCTTTAGGGCAGTAAGGTCAGGAGTTTCCCCCCCCTCTCTGGTTGCGAAATCTTCGAAGACCATCCGGACAAAACGAATAGCTGCTGTACTGCTGCTGTCCCCGTCTCGTCGCACTGGATGCTAAACCACCTGCACCTCACCAGATCTGGTCCAGCTGATCAGCCAAGTTACCAGACACTCGTCTTAGCCATCGTGGCTCCCAGTTGTACCTCAGAGAGAGTGGAGATCAGATCGGGTTCCATTTTTTTATCCTTTTGAGTACAGTGTTAGCAATAATAACCCATTTTTCTTTGACAGCTTCCCCCACTGAAAATCTTTTTTCTTTTTTTATCAGAAAATGTGTAGCTCTAAACGAGGCTTCCGTTGCTTTTTGTGACTTTTTTGCCGGTCTTGTGAAAAAAAGACTGTTGCTTACGCAAAGCTGCCTTTAGCTCACGGGCTTTTTCTGTCTGTAATGCGCTTCCCGGTGGGTAGTTAGCGTTGTAGCTTTTATGACAGGTAGTGAAGTGTCTCTCCACATTGTGCCGCTTCGCTGTCGCCACAGTCGCCCCGCGAATAAGACACACACAGGTTCCTTTCACAGTTGTAAAAAAGAACTGCTCCTCCCATTTGTTGTGAAAATGATAAGTTTTCTTTCTTTTTTCAGCCATTTTTGAGGATCACCTTTGCGGAACCCGCGAGCATACTTTTCACGACCACTGATTGGCTCGCACAATACCTCTCTTTGAACTAGATTAGGTCAGAGTTCACCTAAGCTTTAAAAAAAAAATGTACAATGAACGTAGAAGATAGACATTTTAAAATATATATAAATACAAAAAAGAATAACTGAATAAAATGAAATTTTAGACGCAGCTCAGTTGTGCTATTTTTTTAGAACAGGTCTGCGGGCGACTCAAATGGTCCTTGGGGGCGACCGTGTGCCCGCGGGCACCGTGTTGGTGACCCCTGATCTAGGAGGAACATAACTAAGCAGATAAACTCTGAGCTAGTTTTCAAGTCTAGAGTATGAAAGAGAGCACAGTTAGTCACAGTAGAAGCTCAACAATTTTAGATAAAAGCGAAGGTTTAATTACCGCTACCTTAAAAGCTTGTGGTTCATATCCATTTACCAAGGATAGATGAATCATATATAAAATTGGGCTGGTAATCAGAGGGAACGCTTCCTTAAATAATTTGGTTGGGATTGGTTCTAACATACAAGTTGAAGGTTTAGATGAAGCTAATATTATTGATAACTCAGAAAGCTCAACTGGATCAAAACAGTCGAAACACAGATCAGCTTCTACAGTTACCTTCAATGCTGTCTCACTTACTGAGGATGAAGTAATCATGTTTGAGAGGGAACATTTCTGATATAATCAATTTAATTGATCAGGAATCCCATAAAGTCCTTACTGCTAAGAGCTAAGGGAATGGATGACTCAACAGAGCTATGGCTGTTTAAGTTTAGCAACTGTACTAAAAAGAAACCTGGAATTATTCTTATTCTCTTCTATTGATGATGAGAAATAAGCTGTTCTTGCTTGGCAAAATCTTTTTATACATCAGTAGGCTATTTTTCCAGATTAGCTAGGAGTCCTCTAGGTGTTTCTCCTATTTCCTAACATTGTGCACTAAAATACGCAGCTCTGAATTAAATCAGGGAGCCAACCTCCTTTGAATAATTACCTTATTTCTCAAGGGGGCTACATTGTGTCAGAAATCTGGTGTGTTTGTGTCTGTGTGGTTGGTTTTGTGTTTCTGGAGCCTTAGTTCTCCACTGTAGGGAGCAGCTGGACCAGAATTGCCAGAGGGTGGATCTGGTTTGTCATCAAGGCATCAATAGATGTACATGAGGAACTGGCTTCCAGTCCTTCATCACTTGAGTGGTAATCCATGTGGTAACTAAAGCCCTTTTAGTTCTCATGTTTTTTCTCTGTGTTGTTTCCCACACAAAAAAAGATCCCTTTTCCTCCAAGGCAACCTGCAGGCCAAGAACAAGTTCTTCTACTGTGTGTTCCTGGATCTCCAGTCATCCAGTCATCACGCCTACAACTAAGTATAGACTTCTGATCTTCATTCCACGGCTGGTAGCTGGTGATGGCGAGATGAAGCCACTTGAAGCTCTGAGGCTTTCCATCCAATTGCTCGACTCATGAGCCAAAGCATCAAGATGCTTAAATGTAAAACAGTCAGAGTGATTATATGACATGAATTTCTTGTGTAAATCTTTAAATTGAATAAATAAATGAATTGTGTGTGTGATGCCAATAAATTCCCAAATTGGTCTCCATATGAACCTAATCTGTCTTTATGATACAATGGCTGGATCAAAAAGAAAAGTGAAAACAAATATGGTTGAGGGTTGTGATTATGTAACTTATGCTTATAATGCTTATAATAATTATCTTTAATTAGGTAAAGCCTTCTTGAGCTTCTTTTCCAAGATAGACTTATAAAAGTACTTTTCCTAACTGGGAATCAAACACAGGTATTGAAGGTGAGAGCACCAAATCATAACCACTAGACCACCAAAAACACTAACAAAGCTGGTGAGTGATAAAACAGAAACAGCAATTTTTATACAAGGTGTGATGAATATTTTTCGATTTCTTCCAATACTCCCGACTTTCTTGCTGATTTGAAAGCAAAAAAAAAGATACTCCAATCGATTGCTAACGAACACACAATACAATCCCAAGACAACTAAATGTGACCGGGAATCCACAGCGTTCTGCTGTCCCTCATGCTTCGAAACGCGCAATCTGGCAAACCAGTTCCTGAATCAGTCACGTGGTACGGACGACTCTCGAGGTCTTAAAGGTCACCACATATGTCATCTACACAAGCTTCACTAAAAACCTGCCTGGATTACTCAACACACGCTCCGAAGCATCTGCACACTAGACTGTCACTACTGGTGGCAACCCAAGGATCATCATTTTACTCCTCAGTAGAACCTGGCCCTCTCATCTCCACCTCAGCTGCTCACTACACCACCTCTCCCTGGATTCCCACTCACACTCCCTGGCGTTCATCTACTCCTACCAGTAAGACTCCTCCATTTCCTCAACAGTCGTACTCATACTAGCACTCGTCGTCTTCCGCTTATCCGGAACCGGGTCGCGGGGGCAGCAGACTCAGCAGAGACACCCAGACGTCCCTCTCCCCAGACACCTCCTCCAGCTCCTCCGGGGGGAGCCCAAGGCGTTCCCAGGCCAGCCGAGAGACATAGTCCCTCCAGCGTGTCCTGGGCCGTCCCCTGGGCCTCCTCCCGGTGGGACGTGCCTGGAACACCTCCCGAGGAAGGCGTCCAGGAGGCATCTGGTATAGATGCCAGAGCCACCTAAACTGGCTCCTCTCAATGTGGAGGAGCAGCGGCTCTACTCTGAGCCCCTCCCAAATGGCCGAGCTCCTCACCCTATCTCTAAGGGAGTGCCCGGCCACCCTACGGAGGAAGCTCATTTCAGCCGCTTGTATCCGGGATCTCGTTCTTCCGGCTATGACCCAAAGTTCATTGTCATAGGTGAGGGTAGGAACGTAGACCGACCGGTAAATCGAGAGCTTCGCTTTTCGGCTCAGCTTTCTCTTCACCACAACGGACCGGCACAGCGCCCCCATTACTGCGGCAGCCGCACCGATCCGTCTGTCGATCTCCCGCTCCATTCTTCCCTCACTCGTGAACAAGACCCCGAGATACTTGAACTCCTCCACTTGAGGCAGGAACTCCCCTCCAACCTGAAGAGGACAAGCCACCCTCTTCCCTGGCGTTCATCTACTCCTACCAGTAAGACTCCTCCATTTCCTCAACAGTCATCCCTGCATTATTTCCCATGCTCACCTCTACCTCTCCCCCCTAGTGACTCTGCTGACCTGCATCCCCAGGAAACCCACTGATCAGGATCGTACCTCATGTGATGGCTGATTGACAATTTTAAGATCAAGATCTCATGTTTCTCAGACTATTTAAAGCTTTCATCTGGTCTCCCTGGAACATTCATGCATGTGGGTCAGGTGTTTCAACAAGATCATGACACAAGGCCTAATGCACCATGCAATGAGGAAGTAACACCATGAACAAGAAAATCTATTTGTGAAAGTGAAGTGTGTGTGAGGGGTTGTTCCCCTGAAAGTCCATTAACATCTCCACAGTCTTGAGTGGGTTAAGCTTCAGATGGTTCTGACCACACCGGTGTACCAGCCAATCCACCTCATGTCTGTATGCAGACTCATCAGTGTTCTGGATCAGACCAATAATTGTGGTGTCATCTGCAAACTTCAGTAGTTTCACAGACGGGTCCGCTGAGGTGCAGTCATTTGTGTACAGGGAGAAGAAGAGCGGGGAGAGAACATGGGGAGGCCAGTATTTATTGATCTTGTGCTAGAGAAGATGCTTCCCAGTCTCACCTGCTGCTGCCAGTTGTTCAGGAAGCTGGTGATCCACTAAGAGGTGGAGGCCAGGACTTGGAGCTGGGTGAGGATGTCTGAGTTGATGGTGTTGAGAGCTAAACTCCACAAACAGGATCCTGGCGTACATCCCTGGGAGGGTTGCAGGATGAAGTGTAGTCCCAAGTTGACTGCATGGTGGTCGCTCTCTCTTGCAGAGACAGGTAACTAACTTTGTCTTCTCCCCCATAATTGATAACAAAAATACACAAAAACTAGTTCCAACAAGTCATCTTTCATGTTCGTATATCATCAATATGGATAATTCACCTTAATTCAATTTATAATAATAAAACTGCTTTTTTTCTTCTAAACAGCAGTGACACCATGAAACTGTTTACAGCTTTTATGGAAATCACCTTAAATAAAATTATAATAATGGAGCACAGCACTTGGCCACATTAATCTCTTTCAAAAGAAAAAGGAGAGAAAAGAGGTCCCTTCCACTTAAGTTAGTTCAGAGGCTGTTTATGAGCTAACAAGCAAACAAACATAACATGTTGCCCTTTCACAGTTGCAGTCATGTGTGGTGCACATAACACGTTAGAGAACGTTGTTTTAATTTTTTTCTCTTCACAGGAAACCAGCCCCATCAGGGCGACAGGCATGTAGTCATTTAATCCTGTGATGGTGGGTTTCTTGGGTACTGGGATAATGGTGGAGCGTTTGAAGCAGGAGGGAACCTCACACAGCTCCGGAGACTTGTTGAAGATCTCAGTGAAGATGAGACGAGACATTATCAGGTCTTGAGGCTTTCCTTGTCTTCAGGCTCTAAAAGAGCCTATTTGCTGCAGGAGATTTCTGCCTATGCGTCAGAATCATATTCTGGCTTTATTAATTTAAGGTTGAATCCCTTGCAGCTGAACCTCACAACCACACCAGTTTTAGCTCCTTTGTCAATTGGATGTTCAATGTATCATGAGTCATGAGTTACTTGGGTGAACAAGAATTTTCGAAATGTACCCACCAGAAGAGGAACTCATTAAGAATCTAATAGTGAAAACTGTCTTTTGCAAACTTTATCCCCATAACTGCGTACATAAACTAAGATTCATCACTTCCTAAAAAAAATTCTGCAATGTTTGTTGAAATTAGGATGTTTTCTAAAGTCACATTAAGAATTTTTCACATGAAACAGATTAAAATGTTTCTGCAGTGGACAGGAAATATAACGCACCAACTGCTGAGGTTAAAATTCCTGCTGTGGTGTGAAGTTTGTGTTAAAGGGAAGGAAACACACAGGCTTTACTTAGAAGTATAAACCATGCTAGTGGCATATATGTGGAGTAGATGTAACTTCTCCTTCATCTTTATAGTTAAAACAAAGTAGGAGCCTTTCTGATGAGCTGTGCAGCAGGTCTGGATGTGAGGATGGAGAACGCTCTGCTCTGCATGCTGGGATTTTTCTGTAAGTACAACACTGACTTTCTGTTCAGTGATCAAAAACAAATTTTCTTTATGTTGGATTTATAGTTTCTCACTGTTTCATCTGTTTCTCTTCCTTAAGACAAGAGATGTGACTTTTCTATGATTAAATCTTTAAACACATGTTTCCTTGGTGTTATTATACAACCTTATTTTTAAAAGAAAGAGTTTTACCTGAAAATTCTCTGTCTTGAAATGTATTGGTTATGATTTAGTTTCTGATCAGCTTTTATTCTTCATTGTAGTGCTCAGTAGTCTCATCTATGCACATGCTGATGGTGAGAATCTGTTCTTTTTTCTTTCAGTTTGGTAATCATTTGATACGTTTTATTGTTTTCTACTTACAGACCAACTCTTTATACTTTTTTAAATGTATTGTACCTTTTATATCAGGGTTGTGTTGAAAGTAAAACCCTTTTGTACAAAATACTAATATTATGTGAGTTTTATTTTTCCATTTGATCATCTCAGCAGGTCAGAGTGAACCAGGAAAGAGATCCACCAACGAGGGTAAAGATTTAATCCCACCAGTAACTGGTGCATCCAGTAACAGCAGTCTGGTGTAATGATCAGTGTATTTATTAATGGCTGCCCAGGTTATTCTATTATCACTTGGAATTTCCATGTTCATAAAACGTCTAAAACTGAATGATGGATAAGTAGAAACTTAAAGAGGAAGAACTTTTGTTCCTCTTTTCAAAGATTCAACAGTTTTAACAGTAACAGTATCAGTAAACAGTATAGGAGCATTGTACAGTGATACTAGATAAGCAGCAAGAGGATGGCAGATGTGTGCAGAACATTATGACCTGTTTAGATGCTGACTGGTTTTATATGATTTATGAAGAAGTCTTGTAGCCTGAGGTTAAAATCTCTTCCTGAATCTCTCAGTCTGGGTCTGGATGCTTCTGGACCTCCTGGCTGATAATAAAACAATCCTGTTTGGTTGGTCCATCATTAATCAGTGGTGAACATAAAGATCTTTTTATATTAGAGTCAAGCAGAACATGTTTGACTCAGAGAACGTCATGTTTGTATGATCTCTGTTCAACAAGTTAGAAGCAAGCTGGTTCGTTTGTGATTCTGCTAATTTGTTTTGATGCTTGTGGAGTTTTAGCTTCTGAAATAATCTCACTGGACCTAAATTTTAATCATCAGAGCAGGTTTGTGATTTTATCTCAATTAGTGAAACATCCCGCTGGTGATTAGTAAAATTATTATTTATTAAGATATTTTTTATTCCTTATTTATTATAAACATGTAGTCATTCTGGCCTGTCAGTCTTTTTAATGATTCAATTATTTCTGCTTGTTTCTAGTAGTTGGAGGTGTGGTTTATAGTAAACAAAAAAAGAAAAGCTTTCTTACGCAATACTCTGATGATTTATTTGTTTATGTATTTGCCTCAACAGCAGATAAACCGAGAGCCTCACTGACAGCAGAGGAAACAATCCTGCCAGCAGGGGGCAGTGTAGCTCTGAGCTGCTCTGTGTTCTTCTCTGCTGGCTGGAAGATTGACTGGTTCAGACAGGAGTCAGAGTCTTCTACAGCTCAGTTAATAACAAGCAATGAACCAGGTGGAGTCCTCAGAGTCTCAGAGGGAGGTGTTTACAGCTGCAGAGGAGGAAGAGGAGATCCAGTTTTCTACACTGAAACCAGCAATAAAGTCACCATACAGGAAACTGGTGAGTTTAGTTTCTGTTCATCAATAAAACAAGTAACCTTTAAATTTAAACCTCTTCAGTACTTTTGTAGAAAATACAAATTCCTTTAATATTGACAAGAAGCAGAATATTTTATGAACAAATAATCTTAAAGCTGTGTTTTGGTACATGAGGTCAGCCTGGTATGAAATACGCTGCTCCAAAAAATAAGGGGAACACTCAAATAACACATCCTAGATCTGAATGAATGAAATATTCTCATTGAATACTTTGTTCTGTACAAAGTTGAATGTGCTGACAACAAAATCACACAAAAATCATCAATGGAAATCAAATTTATTAACCAATGGAGGCCTGGATTTGGAGTCACACACAAAATTAAAGTGGAAAAACACACTACAGGCTGATCCAGCTTTGATGTAATGTCCTTAAAACAAGTCAAAATGAGGCTCAGTATTGTGTGTGGCCTCCACGTGCCTGTATGACCTCCCTACAACGCCTGAGCATGTCTCCTGATGAGACGGCGAATGGTCTCCTGAGGGATCTCCTCCCAGACCTGGACTAAAGCATCCGCCAACTCCTGGACAGTCTGTGGTGCAACGTGACGTTGGTGGATGGTGCGAGACATGATGTCCCAGATGTGCTCAATCGGATTCAGGTCTGGGGAACGGGCGGGCCAGTCCATAGCTTCAATGTCTTCATCTTGCAGGAACTGCTGACACACTCCAGCCACATGAGGTCTAGCATTGTCCTGCATTAGGGGCTGTGAGCACAACCCCCATTTGTGGACGTCGGGCCCTCATACCATCCTCATGGAGTCGGTTTCTAACCGTTTCTGCAGACACTTGCACATTTGTGGTCTGCTGGAAGTCATTTTGCAGGGCTCTGGCAGTGCTCCTCCTGTTCCTCCTCACACAAAGGCAGAGGTAGCGGTCCTGCTGCTGGGTTGTTGCCCTCCTACGGCCTCCTCCACGTCTCCTGGTGTACTGGCCTGTCTCCTGGTAGCGCTTCCAGGCTCTGGACACTACGCTGACGGACACAGCAAACCTCCTTGCCACAGCTCGCATTGATGTGCCATCCTGGATGAGCTGCACTACCTGAGCCACTTGTGTGGGTTGTAGAGTCCGTCTCATGCTACCACGAGTGTGAAAGCACCACCAACATTCAAAAGTGACCTAAACATCAGCCAGAAAGCAGAGGTACTGAGAAGTGGTCTGTGGTCCCCACCTGCAGAACCACTTCTTTATTGTGTGTGTCTTGCTGATCGCTGTTAGAGTTAAAAAGCTGATAAACACAGACAAGTATATGAATAAGACACAAGGTGAACCAAGTAAGTTTGACTTGCAAGGGAGAGACAGTCCTCTGCAGAACAGCGACTTCCTTCTCACAAAGGGAGAAGTCCTTGGACCAGCCTTTTATTTACAACTCACATTCCAACAAACAAAAAGCGGGAATCGGTTCAGCCAATTTTTTCAGAGATTTCAACTTCCCATATATGGTATGAGCTTGTCATGTCCAGAGTGATCCACTCCAGACCGCATTCCTTAACTTTCCACAAACCCTTTGTCCACACTTAAAACCAGTCACAGGAATCATCTTCCCTATAGAACTTAAACATAAACCTTGTTTAAACTAAACAATGATAATTTTTATACATTTTTCCAACAATCGCCAAAGATTTCCCCCTGTTGTCTATTCCATTTGCACAACAACATGTGAAATGGATTGTCAGTCAGTGTTGCTTCCTAAGTGGACAGTTTGATTTCACAGAAGTTTGATTTACTTGGAGTTATAATGTGTTGTTTAAGTGTTCTATTTACTTTTAAACAAGGGAACATTTATTTAATCTGTTTACTATATATTTAATCTGTTTACTATATATTTAATCTGTTTACTACTATTATTCTTTACAATAATGTTTATTCTTCCCTACGTTTTGAAATCTCTGCATGTCGTTTATGCTTTCATGTAAATACCCTGATTTATTCAGTTTAATGATTTAATTCATTATATCAAATAGAGTCTTATACAGGGAAAATTATTAATCTCAAACAGCTGCAACATGTTTTATGTTGAATTTGTTGGTGGTACATTTCTAACCAGGTGTTTCTCTATGTAAACAGTTCCCATTAAACCCACTGTGATCCAACAACACAACTGGTCTCATATATTCAGAGGAGAGAAGGTCACTCTGAGATGTGAGATCCAGGGAGGTGGAGGAGCTCAGTGGACGTATGAATGGAGACCAACCAGCAGAAACTCTCCATCATCCAGTGAATACTGGATCATCAGAGCTGCCATTGGCAGATACAGCTGCAGAGGAACAAGAAACTATCTGTTAACACGATGGAGTGATGATCTCTCATTAACTGTTTGTAAGTAGATCACCTATTATAGACATGAAGTGATTATTAACAATGTTTCAACAAGTCTCATCTGAACAGTTTACTTTTCCTATCGACATTAGACTTTTATGTTGTTTAGGCAAATATTGTAATTTACCTTTTCAGTGAATACGTCCCTGGCCGAGGGCTCCGCCAGGCGTTCCCAGCAGACCCTCACTATGCGCTTGGGCCTGCCAAGTCTGTCCGGCTTTCTCTTCCTTCAGCGGATCCAACTCACCACCAGGTGGTGATCAGTGGACAGCTCAGCCCCTCTCTTCACCCGAGTGTCCAAAACATGCGGCCGAAGGTCTGATGATACGACAACAAAGTCGATCATTGACCTCCTGTCTAGGGTGTCCTGGTGCCAAGTGCACTGATGGACACCCTTATGCTTGAACATGGTGTTCATTATGGACAATCGGTGACTAGCACAGAAGTCCAATAACAAAACACCACTCGGATTCAGATCGGGGAGGCCATTCCTCCCGATCACGCCTCTCCAGGTGTCACTGTCGTTTCCCACATGGGCGTTGAAGTCCCCCAGCAGAATAATGGAGTCCACGGGAGGGGCACTATCCAGCACCCCCGACAGGGACACCAAGAAGGCCGGGTACTCCGCACTACCGCTTGGCCCGTAGGCCAAAACGACAGTCAGAGACCTATCCCCGGCCCGAAGGCCCAGGGATGCGACCCTCTCATCCACCGGGGTAAACCCCAACATGAGACGGCTGAGCTGGGGGGCAACAAGCAAACCCACCCCAGCTCCCCGCCTCTCCCTGTGGGCCACTCCAGAGTAGAAGAGAGTCCAGCCCCTCTCAAGGAGATGGGTTCCAGAGCCCACGCTGTGTGTGGAGGCGAGCCCGACTATTTCTAGACCTCGACCTCCCGCACAAGCTCAGGCTCCTTCCCCCCTAGCGAGGTAACATTCCACGTCCCTAGAGCCAGCCTAAGCATCCGGGGATCGGGCCGCTGAGGTCTCCACCTTCGTCCGCCACCCAATCCTCTTTGCATTGGTCCCTCATGGTTCCCCCCTGCAGGTGGTGGGCCCACTGGGGGATGGCCTCGCGTCTCTCGTTCGGGCTTGGCCCGGCCGGGTCCCGCGAGGAGCAACCCAGCCACCAGGTGCTCTCCGACGAGACCCGACCCCAGGCCTGGCTCCAGGGTGGGACCCCGGCTCCGCCGTACCGGGCGACGTCACGTGCCTCGATATATTTGTCCTCATGAAGGATTCTTGAACCGCTCTTTGTCTGACCCATCACCTAGAGCCTGTTTACCATGGGAGACCCTACCAGGGGCATTTAAGCCCCTGACAACATAGCCTCTAGGATCATTTTAACACTCAAACCCCTCCACCACGTTAAGGTGGCGGTTCAAGGAGGGGGCGAAGCTCTCAATTTACCGGTCGGTCTACGTTCCTACCCTCACCTATGGCCATAAACTTTGGGTCATGACCGAAAGAACGAGATCCCGGATACAAGGGGCTGAAATGAGCTTCCTCCGTAGGGTGGCCGGGCACTCCCTTAGAGATAGGGTGAGGAGCTCGGCCATTTGGGAGGGGCTCAGAGTAGAGCCGCTGCTCCTCCACATTGAGAGGAGCCAGTTTAGGTGGCTCTGGCATCTATACCAGATGCCTCCTGGACGCCTTCCTCGGGAGGTGTTCCAGGCACGTTCCACCGGGAGGAGGCCCAGGGGACGGCGCAGGACACGCTGGAGGGACTATGTCTCTCGGCTGGCCTGGGAACGCCTTGGGCTCCCCCCGGAGGAGCTGGAGGAGATGTCTGGGGAGAGGGACGTCTGGGTGTCTCTGCTGAGTCTGCTGCCCCCGCGACCCGGTTCCGGATAAGCGGAAGACGACGAGTACGAGTACGAGTACCTTTTCAGTGAAAATAACTTAAAATCAGCTATTCCTGCTGCCTAAAATCAGTCATGAATCAACTTCTGAGTAAATCTAAAATGTTTTTTGCTACAATCAGCTGCAGATGAGCAGTATTTTTTTTCAGTAGACAACATGTTGTAAAGTTTATGGTTAAATCTTTAACCATATATTATTTGCAGCTGATGTTCTAATTGGCTTTGCAAGTGTTTTAAATGAACCCTACTTTGCTGCTGGGGAGCCTGACTGTCTTTAACATTTTAAAGTAGCCGTGGTTAATAATAAAGCAGCTGAGTGGAAAGAAACACTGAAAGAGTTTCATGAAGTCTTGAGAAAGATGGATGAAGATCTCTTTAGAAGATTAGAAAAAGTCTAGTTGGATAAGGATAGTTGTAAAGAAATCAGGGATAGCAACAGATTTTTCCACTGCTCATATGAAACACATTCTACATCTTAAATCAGCCAATAAAAACTTAGGAAGAGAATTAAATAGGTGTTTTCTAGTGATGATCCATTTTTACAAGAGGCTGTTGTGGTTCCTCTCAAACTTGTCCTAAAGTCTTAAAAAACCTCCAAAGACTAAAACTATTTACACCTTTTGTTGTCAGTATACCTTTCCTTATGACTGGTAAGGGATTTCTGCAGTAAAGATGATTTCCATCCTGGTTCTCCTGACTGGAGCAGAACAGTTTAGAACATGTTCTGGGTTCAGTAGTTTGGTTCAGCTGATATTTGATTCAAATATATTTTTTCCTTCATTGAACAACACTATCAATAAATGTGTTAGGGAACAAGATGAACAATCTATGTTCAAAAATTAAAAAGGTCATGATTATAGTTGCCAAAGTATGTGAATCCTTAGAGTTAAAACACACCATAAACTGGACAAATATACATAAAAATGTATTGGTCAATAAGAGTAGATCAGTCTTTCGTGTAAGAGGGGGCATTAATTCATTAGAGTTTAATATTTTTTCATTGATTCTAGTAGCTTAAGTTGTGATTAGTGGTAAAAAAAAATCCTGAAACAATTTCCTATTCTGATGATTTATTTGTTTATGTATTTGCCTCAACAGCAGATAAACCGAGAGCCTCACTGACAGCAGAGGAAACAATCCTGCCAGCAGGGGGCAGTGTAGCTCTGAGCTGCTCTGTGTTCTTCTCTGCTGGCTGGAAGATTGACTGGTTCAGACAGGAGTCAGAGTCTTCTACAGCTCAGTTAATAACAAGCAATGAACCAGGTGGAGTCCTCAGAGTCTCAGAGGGAGGTGTTTACAGCTGCAGAGGAGGAAGAGGAGATCCAGTTTTCTACACTGAAACCAGCAATAAAGTCACCATACAGGAAACTGGTGAGTTTAGTTTCTGTTCATCAATAAAACAAGTAACCTTTAAATTTAAACCTCTTCAGTACTTTTGTAGAAAATACAAATTCCTTTAATATTGACAAGAAGCAGAATATTTTATGAACAAATAATCTTAAAGCTGTGTTTTGGTACATGAGGTCAGCCTGGTATGAAATACGCTGCTCCAAAAAATAAGGGGAACACTCAAATAACACATCCTAGATCTGAATGAATGAAATATTCTCATTGAATACTTTGTTCTGTACAAAGTTGAATGTGCTGACAACAAAATCACACAAAAATCATCAATGGAAATCAAATTTATTAACCAATGGAGGCCTGGATTTGGAGTCACACACAAAATTAAAGTGGAAAAACACACTACAGGCTGATCCAGCTTTGATGTAATGTCCTTAAAACAAGTCAAAATGAGGCTCAGTATTGTGTGTGGCCTCCACGTGCCTGTATGACCTCCCTACAACGCCTGAGCATGCTCCTGATGAGACGGCGAATGGTCTCCTGAGGGATCTCCTCCCAGACCTGGACTAAAGCATCCGCCAACTCCTGGACAGTCTGTGGTGCAACGTGACGTTGGTGGATGGTGCGAGACATGATGTCCCAGATGTGCTCAATCGGATTCAGGTCTGGGGAACGGGCGGGCCAGTCCATAGCTTCAATGTCTTCATCTTGCAGGAACTGCTGACACACTCCAGCCACATGAGGTCTAGCATTGTCCTGCATTAGGGGCTGTGAGCACAACCCCCATTTGTGGACGTCGGGCCCTCATACCATCCTCATGGAGTCGGTTTCTAACCGTTTCTGCAGACACTTGCACATTTGTGGTCTGCTGGAAGTCATTTTGCAGGGCTCTGGCAGTGCTCCTCCTGTTCCTCCTCACACAAAGGCAGAGGTAGCGGTCCTGCTGCTGGGTTGTTGCCCTCCTACGGCCTCCTCCACGTCTCCTGGTGTACTGGCCTGTCTCCTGGTAGCGCTTCCAGGCTCTGGACACTACGCTGACGGACACAGCAAACCTCCTTGCCACAGCTCGCATTGATGTGCCATCCTGGATGAGCTGCACTACCTGAGCCACTTGTGTGGGTTGTAGAGTCCGTCTCATGCTACCACGAGTGTGAAAGCACCACCAACATTCAAAAGTGACCTAAACATCAGCCAGAAAGCAGAGGTACTGAGAAGTGGTCTGTGGTCCCCACCTGCAGAACCACTTCTTTATTGTGTGTGTCTTGCTGATCGCTGTTAGAGTTAAAAAGCTGATAAACACAGACAAGTATATGAATAAGACACAAGGTGAACCAAGTAAGTTTGACTTGCAAGGGAGAGACAGTCCTCTGCAGAACAGCGACTTCCTTCTCACAAAGGGAGAAGTCCTTGGACCAGCCTTTTATTTACAACTCACATTCCAACAAACAAAAAGCGGGAATCGGTTCAGCCAATTTTTTCAGAGATTTCAACTTCCCATATATGGTATGAGCTTGTCATGTCCAGAGTGATCCACTCCAGACCGCATTCCTTAACTTTCCACAAACCCTTTGTCCACACTTAAAACCAGTCACAGGAATCATCTTCCCTATAGAACTTAAACATAAACCTTGTTTAAACTAAACAATGATAATTTTTATACATTTTTCCAACAATCGCCAAAGATTTCCCCCTGTTGTCTATTCCATTTGCACAACAACATGTGAAATGGATTGTCAGTCAGTGTTGCTTCCTAAGTGGACAGTTTGATTTCACAGAAGTTTGATTTACTTGGAGTTATAATGTGTTGTTTAAGTGTTCTATTTACTTTTAAACAAGGGAACATTTATTTAATCTGTTTACTATATATTTAATCTGTTTACTATATATTTAATCTGTTTACTACTATTATTCTTTACAATAATGTTTATTCTTCCCTACGTTTTGAAATCTCTGCATGTCGTTTATGCTTTCATGTAAATACCCTGATTTATTCAGTTTAATGATTTAATTCATTATATCAAATAGAGTCTTATACAGGGAAAATTATTAATCTCAAACAGCTGCAACATGTTTTATGTTGAATTTGTTGGTGGTACATTTCTAACCAGGTGTTTCTCTATGTAAACAGTTCCCATTAAACCCACTGTGATCCAACAACACAACTGGTCTCATATATTCAGAGGAGAGAAGGTCACTCTGAGATGTGAGATCCAGGGAGGTGGAGGAGCTCAGTGGACGTATGAATGGAGACCAACCAGCAGAAACTCTCCATCATCCAGTGAATACTGGATCATCAGAGCTGCCATTGGCAGATACAGCTGCAGAGGAACAAGAAACTATCTGTTAACACGATGGAGTGATGATCTCTCATTAACTGTTTGTAAGTAGATCACCTATTATAGACATGAAGTGATTATTAACAATGTTTCAACAAGTCTCATCTGAACAGTTTACTTTTCCTATCGACATTAGACTTTTATGTTGTTTAGGCAAATATTGTAATTTACCTTTTCAGTGAATACGTCCCTGGCCGAGGGCTCCGCCAGGCGTTCCCAGCAGACCCTCACTATGCGCTTGGGCCTGCCAAGTCTGTCCGGCTTTCTCTTCCTTCAGCGGATCCAACTCACCACCAGGTGGTGATCAGTGGACAGCTCAGCCCCTCTCTTCACCCGAGTGTCCAAAACATGCGGCCGAAGGTCTGATGATACGACAACAAAGTCGATCATTGACCTCCTGTCTAGGGTGGTCCTTGGTGCCAAGTGCACTGATGGACACCCTTATGCTTGAACATGGTGTTCATTATGGACAATCGGTGGACTAGCACAGAAGTCCAATAACAAAACACCACTCGGATTCAGATCGGGGAGGCCATTCCTCCCGATCACGCCTCTCCAGGTGTCACTGTCGTTTCCCCACATGGGCGTTGAAGTCCCCCAGCAGAATAATGGAGTCCACGGGAGGGGCACTATCCAGCACCCCCGACAGGGACACCAAGAAGGCCGGGTACTCCGCACTACCGCTTGGCCCGTAGGCCAAAACGACAGTCAGAGACCTATCCCCGGCCCGAAGGCCCAGGGATGCGACCCTCTCATCCACCGGGGTAAACCCCAACATGAGACGGCTGAGCTGGGGGGCAACAAGCAAACCCACCCCAGCTCCCCGCCTCTCCCTGTGGGCCACTCCAGAGTAGAAGAGAGTCCAGCCCCTCTCAAGGAGATGGGTTCCAGAGCCCACGCTGTGTGTGGAGGCGAGCCCGACTATTTCTAGACCTCGACCTCCCGCACAAGCTCAGGCTCCTTCCCCCCTAGCGAGGTAACATTCCACGTCCCTAGAGCCAGCCTAAGCATCCGGGGATCGGGCCGCTGAGGTCTCCACCTTCGTCCGCCACCCAATCCTCTTTGCATTGGTCCCTCATGGTTCCCCCCTGCAGGTGGTGGGCCCACTGGGGGATGGCCTCGCGTCTCTCGTTCGGGCTTGGCCCGGCCGGGTCCCGCGAGGAGCAACCCAGCCACCAGGTGCTCTCCGACGAGACCCGACCCCAGGCCTGGCTCCAGGGTGGGACCCCGGCTCCGCCGTACCGGGCGACGTCACGTGCCTCGATATATTTGTCCTCATGAAGGATTCTTGAACCGCTCTTTGTCTGACCCATCACCTAGAGCCTGTTTACCATGGGAGACCCTACCAGGGGCATTTAAGCCCCTGACAACATAGCCTCTAGGATCATTTTAACACTCAAACCCCTCCACCACGTTAAGGTGGCGGTTCAAGGAGGGGGCGAAGCTCTCAATTTACCGGTCGGTCTACGTTCCTACCCTCACCTATGGCCATAAACTTTGGGTCATGACCGAAAGAACGAGATCCCGGATACAAGGGGCTGAAATGAGCTTCCTCCGTAGGGTGGCCGGGCACTCCCTTAGAGATGGGGTGAGGAGCTCGGCCATTCGGGAGGGGCTCGGAGTAGAGCCGCTGCTCCTCCACATCGAGAGGAGCCAGTTGAGGTGGCTCTGGCATCTATACCAGATGCCTCCTGGACGCCTTCCTCGGGAGGTGTTCCAGGCACGTTCCACCGGGAGGAGGCCCAGGGGACGGCGCAGGACACGCTGGAGGGACTATGTCTCTCGGCTGGCCTGGGAACGCCTTGGGCTCCCCCCGGAGGAGCTGGAGGAGATGTCTGGGGAGAGGGACGTCTGGGTGTCTCTGCTGAGTCTGCTGCCCCCGCGACCCGGTTCCGGATAAGCGGAAGACGACGAGTACGAGTACGAGTACCTTTTCAGTGAAAATAACTTAAAATCAGCTATTCCTGCTGCCTAAAATCAGTCATGAATCAACTTCTGAGTAAATCTAAAATGTTTTTTGCTACAATCAGCTGCAGATGAGCAGTATTTTTTTTCAGTAGACAACATGTTGTAAAGTTTATGGTTAAATCTTTAACCATATATTATTTGCAGCTGATGTTCTAATTGGCTTTGCAAGTGTTTTAAATGAACCGTACTTTGCTGCTGGGGAGCCTGACTGTCTTTAACATTTTAAAGTAGCCGTGGTTAATAATAAAGCAGCTGAGTGGAAAGAAACACTGAAAGAGTTTCATGAAGTCTTGAGAAAGATGGATGAAGATCTCTTTAGAAGATTAGAAAAAGTCTAGTTGGATAAGGATAGTTGTAAAGAAATCAGGGATAGCAACAGATTTTTCCACTGCTCATATGAAACACATTCTACATCTTAAATCAGCCAATAAAAACTTAGGAAGAGAATTAAATAGGTGTTTTCTAGTGATGATCCATTTTTACAAGAGGCTGTTGTGGTTCCTCTCAAACTTGTCCTAAAGTCTTAAAAAACCTCCAAAGACTAAAACTATTTACACCTTTTGTTGTCAGTATACCTTTCCTTATGACTGGTAAGGGATTTCTGCAGTAAAGATGATTTCCATCCTGGTTCTCCTGACTGGAGCAGAACAGTTTAGAACATGTTCTGGGTTCAGTAGTTTGGTTCAGCTGATATTTGATTCAAATATATTTTTTCCTTCATTGAACAACACTATCAATAAATGTGTTAGGGAACAAGATGAACAATCTATGTTCAAAAATTAAAAAGGTCATGATTATAGTTGCCAAAGTATGTGAATCCTTAGAGTTAAAACACACCATAAACTGGACAAATATACATAAAAATGTATTGGTCAATAAGAGTAGATCAGTCTTTCGTGTAAGAGGGGGCATTAATTCATTAGAGTTTAATATTTTTTCATTGATTCTAGTAGCTTAAGTTGTGATTAGTGGTAAAAAAAAATCCTGAAACAATTTCCTATTCTGATGATTTATTTGTTTATGTATTTGCCTCAACAGCAGATAAACCGAGAGCCTCACTGACAGCAGAGGAAACGATCCTGCCAGCAGGGGGCAGTGTAGCTCTGAGCTGCTCTGTGTTCAGCTCTGCTGGCTGGAAGTTTGACTGGTTCAGACAGGAGTCAGAGTTTCATGCAGCTCGGCTAATAAGAACCAATGAACCAGATGGAGTCCTCTTCATCTCAGAGGGAGGTGTTTACAGCTGCACAGGAGGAAGAGGAGATCCAGTTTTCTACACTGAAACCAGTAATAAAGTCTCCATACAGAAAACTGGTGAGTTTAGTTTCTGTTCATCAATAAAACAAGTAACCTTTAAATTTAAACCTCTTCAGTACTTTTGTAAGAAATACAAATTCCTTTAATATTGATAAGAACCTGAATATTTTATGAACAAATTATCTTAAAACTGTGTTTTAGTACATGAGGTCAGCCTGGTATGAAATATATTTAATCTGTTTACTACTATTATTTTTTTACAATAATAATGTTTATAAAACAAATAAGCTCCTGAGTCAATAAAGTAAAACTAACAGAATAACATGAAGTTTTTATTTATGATGCCTTAAAATGAAACTTGTCTCCTGCTGCTGACAGATTTAAGATAAGTGTTTGATCCTTATTTTTATTTTATTACATCAATAAAGTTGTTCTCACTGAGTAACTCATCTCATTTTGATCAAATTCTTATGTTTGGTTTGGAGATTTTTTTTTTTACGGCTTTATTTTATTTAGGATTCATGTTTTCTAATTCTATCAGTCTGTGTCTCATAGTGAGAATTTGAATCATAATAACTAAAGAAAAAAGGTTCTCCAGACGACAGAGGAAATAAAATCATATTTTTAGGTTTTGACCATTGAAACTGATTTTTCTGATTCTGCCACTTTAATCAGCTCTGAGGAAACTAAAGCAGAAAAAAGGCTGCATCAGTTACACCTGCTACAAAGAACTCACTACTAACATTTATTTCTCATGTTGTTATGTATTTCATTTATTATTTATGTATTTTATTACTGATATTTATTTTATTTTGATGAAGCTTTGTAATCACTATACTGTTATCCTTTTGAGGGAATCTCCTGACCAACATTAACAAAGTATTTAATCAAACATTTAATCAAAGTAAAGTTCAGAAATAATAGTGTTGATGTTGCCTAATGGTTGATTTCAACAGAGAAACTTGTTCCTGTCCTCTCTGTGTCTCCATCATGGCTGAGTCCTGGAGCCTCAGTGACTCTGAGCTGTGAGGTTGAACCTCAGTCTGCAGGATGGAGGTTCTTCTGGTATAAAGCTGTTCCTGAATTATCAGTCAGATCTTACAGCTTTGAGCTGCTGCCTTACATCACCAGCAGAACTGAACAGAACTCTTACATCGTTCATGGACAAACTCACACAGCAGGATATGTGTGCAGAGCAGGAAGAGGAGAACCAGTGGATTATACTGGTTACAGTGAACCCAAGTTTGTCTGGTCTGAAGGTCAGTTTATTTCTCTCTATAATATAAATAAACAGAAGCCATGATTTGAGTTTCATTGAGTTATCTTTAATCAAACAAATGTTTGATATTGACTGTTCATGTTAATAATCCACCAAAGAAACGTGGAAAAAGCATCAGATTTTTATAGTTTTTACCAGATAATAAACTTTAGATTCTTGCTGTGACTTTATTTAAAATAGTACATTTTAAAAACAACTCAGACTTACTAATGTCCTTTGCAGTCAAGCTTAAAACAAAATAAATAAAACAATGTGTTTACAGTAAAATCCATTAAAATACACAATGAATATGCATGGAATAATAATAAAACAGACTAAAACCAATAAAAATACGTATCAACTAAAGTCTCATCCTCTGTTGGAATAAAAAGTTCAGGGAAAATTTGTTTTTATCAGTTATTATATTGTTTCTGTCATCTGCAGTGTGTTCATGAATTAGTAAAATCTGAATTTTGCAGCTTTTCTGCAAAGGTGGCTTTGTCATTGTAATAAGTAACGGAAAACTCTGATCTAGCAACAGCATTTATTTCTCCATCTATCAAGAGTTACACCCAGAACTTAACAACAGAACAACTGGAAGAAGCCAAACATCCAAGATCTGCAGAACTCTTTAAGGGTTTCAAAGAAAGGGACTTTAGACCAAACAGTTCTGATTATAAAACGACTCCAGACGGGAATACTCGCTGCAAACTCCTCGAGTGTCTGGAAAAGCACCCTGGAGGCCAACTTCAAGCCAATTGCACAAGTCTCAATCAAATGTGGCCTATACCAAGGAGATGCTTTGTCCCCACTGCTGTTCTGCATAGGCCCAAAGCCCCACAGCAAACTGACCAACAAGTTTCCACAGTCTATACAATAAGCCTATAGAAGGAGGCAGAGGAGCATTAAAGCCACTAGCCAAGATGATACATCCAAGCTCCAAGAAAACATCAGGAAGATGGAAAATGGAAGAGAAGGAGCTGAAGGAACCATCATGGGAGAAAAAACCCCTCAATGGGATGTACCACCGACCGATCGCTTGATTGATGTGACCAAATCCTACCAATGGCTAGAGACGGCAGATCTGAAGAACAGCGCAGAAGCACTGATGATGGCAGTGAAGGAGCAGGCCTTGAGCTAAAGATGCCCAGGCCAAACGATGGAAACTACTGGAAAAAGAACATAAAGTGGAGAATTACCAAAGGCTCTGGGAAGAGCTAGAGAGAACCTGGCAGATAAAGGCAAGATTAGTCCCCATCGTCATTGGAGCACTCAAGGCAGTGACCTCCACACTAGAGAAGTGGCTCCAACAGATACCTGGAGAAATGTGAGACCTCAGGCCAGAAGAGTGCAGTGAACATCAAACATACTGTGAAGAACCATCAAGCTCCCAGGCCTCTAGTAGAGGACCTGGGTATGAAATGAATAAGATGAAATACTTGGATGATTTTGAGGAGGAATCATTAGTTTGATCAACTTGTTGAAATGTTTGCACTGATCTTTATTGTTAAAGAGGCACGAAAAGCAAAGGATTGTTTGTAGTGAGAGATTTTTAAAAGACGTTTCTGTTCTCAGCTGAAATCCTGTGTTGTTTTCCAGATCCTCATCCAGCAGCTTCTCTCTCAGTGAGTCCTGACAGAGTTCAACACTTCAGCTCTGATTCAGTGTCTCTGAGCTGTGGGGGAAAATCTGCTGAATGGAGAGTCTGGAGGTCTACAGGAACAGATCCACTGTCAGTCTGCTCCATCTGGGGGAACATGAATAGATCTACATGTACCATCAACCCATACTGGTATCATAGTGGAGTGTACTGGTGTGAATCTGGATCAGGAGAGTTCAGCAATGCTGTCAACATCACTGTACAGAGTAGGTTATGATTTATTATCTGTCTCTTCTCCTTCATTTTCAACATTTTATGTAAGTTTTAGTACACATACTGTTGTTACACACATTGCAACCTCTTTTTTAGCATTTGTCCCTTGATCCTGTTACATTGTTATCTCTAAATATACTTTATACTAAACAATTTTAGCATAAAAACATTTAGATTTAAATCAATGCCAATGTGTTGCTCTTATTCTTATTGATTTTTAGTGGAACAGTGGTTCTTCTACTTGTAAATGCAGAAATTTAAGCACTGCTTGATTTGTTTCTAGAATAACAAGAATTACTTCAGAATGCATGATCATATTAATGGATACCACAATGTTTTATGTGTATTTCCATCAGAGCTACTCTGAACCACCTTCATTTCTCATTTCAGAGCTTCATATGTATTGATAAATTATTTAGTGTTGGTTTGTCCTGGTGGTTTTATCTTCACAGGGAAATATTTATTTTATCTAACCTAAAATCTCAACTACTTGTTCTGTTTATCTTCCTGAGATTCTGCAGGTTTGTCTTTGTTCTCTTTAGTGGATGTCAGTCTGAGACTTCTTGCATAACCAGAGTTACTGTTTGTTTCATGTAAGATCCTAGAGATGCCACTAGGTGTTGCTTTTGTTAAGAAATGTGTACGTGAGGTAGGATCTTTACCTCAAGCAACGAGTGTTTGTGGTGTGTGGTCAGAACGACCACACAGCATTTTACCGGTTGTGCTGCGTGTAACGATGGATATATGTTTGGGATATGGACCTGTCAGTATTCAATAAGCAATAAAATATCTGGATATAAAATATCCAGCTCTGACTGGGAATCAAATCAGTGCAGCAAGTTTTCATATGTCTGGAAATTTAACTGAGCCAGAAAAGATTTTCCTAAGGAATGACCTCCTTAAATCAGACAATATTTAAATCTACATAACTGGTCATCACAAAAAGATTATAAGATTGATAATATCCACAGATAGGTTTTCAGGATGTGTGAATCATGAGGTGCTGATCCTTAAAGACCAACATAAAACTACCATGGACATTGAAAGAAAGTATTAATGTATCAACAACAAAGCAAATATCAGTTTAATATTTTAAGCGTTATGTTCTGCGATCAAACAGGTCTAGATATCCACCACAGGAGGTAAATGGTAAAACATGATTAAAAAGATTCAAGATTCTTTATTTTCATTATGTTACGATAATAAATGTTTGCTGAGACCCAGTTCAAAGATACACATGTAGGTTATAGACACTTAGAAAAAAAACACGTGCATGGAATGTGGCGTGTTGTATTTGGTATTTACATAAAGTGTAGCTTGTGCTGAAACAGTCTATAAGGTGGGCTGGTGGTTAGTTTGATTGTCAGCAGGGATGTTTAGTGTCTGACTGCAGGGGGACAATTGCCTTCACTGCTTCTGGGAAGAAACTATTTCTGAGCCTGTTTGTTTTTGCTGTGATGTTCCTGCATCGTGTTCCTGATGGAAGTGGGACAAACAGTCCATTGCCCGGGTGGGTTTGGTCTCTAACAATGTGTCTGGCTCTTTTCTGGACTCGTGCAGCATAAATCAAGTCCAGATCTGGTGGACAACATCCTACAATCCCCTGTGCTGTTTTCACCACCCGTGCTTTCTCTCCGGTCCTTTCTCTCCTGTGCCTTGCAGCTCCCATACCACACCATCACACTACGGCACAGGATGGTCTTAATTGTGGTCCTGTAAAGGTTTGTGAGCAGTTGAGTGGAGAGTCCAGTCAGTTTCAGCTTCCTGAGAAAGAAGAGCCATTGTTGGACCTTCTTTACCAGGTGGGAGGTGTTCACAGTCCAGGAGAGGTCAGAGGAAATGTGAATGGCCAGGAACTTTATGCTGTCCAGATGCTCCACCACCTCCCCCTGAATGTAGAGAGGAGCGTGTTCAGTCCTTCTGGACCTCCTGTAATCCACCATGACTTCCTTGGTCTTGCTGGTGTTCAGGATGAGGCTGTTCCTGGAGCACCACTGAGTCAGATTGTGGACCTCCTCTCTGTAGTGGGTCTCATCATTGTTAGATATGAGACCCACCATAGTGGTGTCAATCAAAAAGGCATTTTGTTTTAATATTCTCTAATGTTACAACTGCTTGCATTATATTGCATTATAAAAACCTGTTTTACTGCTGACGTAACATTAAACTTAATATTATCTGATTGTTTTACAGATGATTATTCTGCTCCTATCCTGGTGAGCCCCGTCCATCCTGTGACTGAGGGAGATCCTGTTACTCTGAGCTGCAGAGATAAATAACTAAAACTACTCTCCAATGTGTTTTTCTATCACAATAACAAACTCCTCCACAATGACAGCAGAGAGGAGCTGAACATCTCTGCAGTGTCAAAGTCAGATGAAGGTTTCTACAAGTGTAAACATTCAGGAAAGGAGTCACCACAGAGCTGGATGTCAGTTAGAGGTGAGGAGGATGAAAACATTTGATGCATTTTATTCAGTAAAACCTTTTAGTTGTTAGAGAGGAACAAGGTGAACACTGAGGATGTTTATGTGCTGCAGATTTCTCTCTGAATTCAAGTTTGAAACCACATTTATCTGCAGCTCATGAATGATGTCATTAAATCTGCAGATAAATAATATTGATTCATTCTTGATGTCTCCTACCTCCAGTAACTGTGTCCAGTCCTGTCAGCTCTCTTGTGATGTTGATTGTTGGACCATTTATTGGAATAATTCTCATTATTCTCCTGGTCTTGTTGTGGCGCTACAGACGGTCCAAAGGTGAGACTTTTTTCTTCTCTACTGGATCAGATTGTTCATTTAAAAACTCTTTAATTATTCTATTATGGACAATAATTATTTTGATGTGACCTAAACTGACAGCACGATAATTTGATTAATAAAATATGACAAATATGACTTTTCACAGATCTGTCCTGCATCAGGTGAGTAAGTTATATCTTTATTTCTTTTTCCTTGTGTTTTTTGCCTAATTAACTTTCATATATTTCTTGTGTTTCAGATCAAAGGTCTCAGAGAGCAACAGTCAGAGCTCCACCACAAACCAGACTGAAAACCATGAATACAGCTCCGTTCTTCAGGGTCAGAGCTTAATTTATGTTTCTTTTCTTCCCAATATAGATCATCTAACCTCAGTATTTCTACCATATGTTGGTATTTCCATTAATAATAGCCTGCTGGTGACCCAGAGTCCAGCCGCAAGGTTCATGCAATAGATGTGTGCAATACATGTTATGTGCAATGCTCATTGTAAAGTGATGTCATTTGAGATGTGATGTGAGGCAATCGTTATTGTTTGTGTGCTGTCTGCTGTGATCCAAAACCATGAAGGAGTTCAGCCCAGTTTCCCACAGAGACAATAAATATTGTTCTGTTCTTCTAAGTAACCAAAGGGAAACATGTTGGGCTCAGTCGTTTTATCTGATTTAAACAGGACATAATAAGATACACAATGGTAGAGTTTCTTTTCAAGCTTTTTTTTAGATAAAACCATGTAAATTATTTAATAATTTACAGACAATTAAATAATGAAAAAATCTGAAATCTTTCAGCAGCAGATGAACGTGGAGATGTTACATACGCTCTCATTGAAATGAAATCCTTTGGGAAACAGAGTGAGTCCCACATATCTAAAATGAACCACATGAGAAATTAACTCAGAATAGTTTAATCCTTCATGTCTTTGTGTTGGTGATTATTTGATGATCTTTACAGGGAGACATCGTGGACCAGAGGGGGGCGCTGTTTACTCTGAAGTGAACCTAGGAGCTGCAGGTCAGTCGTTATAATGAAATGTGTCCTCCTGTCATTAGACTGCAGGTTATTACAGGTCAGCATGGAGTTCAGATCATCATCTGCCTTAGTGAACATTTACATACTAACTGTAGACATCAGCAGAAACTGGTAGATCAGACACACAGCTGAGGACTTTAATGGGTCTCTGCTTGATGGGAGATAGTTGATAAAGTTTAGTGCTCTGGAGCAGCAGGAGATCAGTGGTTCCCAACCTTCTCAGCCACAAAATAACACAGTAAGAGACCTGTTAGCCCAATTATTTGTTAAATATAAGCATTACTAGGAAATTAATTATAATAAACACAAACATGTTTATTCTGTTCATCTGTTTGTAAACTATTCTTAATCTGATGGAACATTTATAGCATAAATACATTTTATAGTTATCATTGTTATTAAACTTCCTGAGGAGGTTCAAAGGACCACAAACTTGTTGCTTTATTAACAACCACTGGTATAAACTGTAATCTAGACTAAAATGATTCAGTTTCTGATGCAGTAGTGAAGGAAATAAAAACATCTCACATTCTGTCTGGATGTCCTGTAATCCATCAGCTGTATATGAAAGAATAAAACTGACAAATATGACCTGAGATCTGTTTTCTGTTTCAGGCTCCACTCCGATGTCTGCTGTGATCGACCCTGAAGGGAAAGCCAACAAAAAAAGAGATAAGGGTAAAGGTCAGCATTTATCTGCAGTTCTTATTGTCCATAACGTGTATATAGAATATTTTTATGGCATTTAGTATGTTGCAGTATTGAAACTTATACTTTTTATACATTTTGTATGTAAAATATCTCTTCACTGACAGGAAAGCCGAGTCCTGCAGCAGCGGATGCAGCAGTTTATTCTGAAATCAGATCAGTACCAGCTCTGAGGGACAATGCTGCCATATAGGCTGCAGGATCTGATGGTTTATTCTGCAATTTATTACATGAGTTATTCTCTTAAGTCCAAAACCCCAGTACTGGGGGAAGAATTTAACTTTTTTTACTACTTTCATTTCTGTAAGTTCCCTTAGTTGAACATAAACATGTGTGGTATCTACAGAAATGTTAGAATCTTGGCTAAAAGCTGATATAAACCATTTCTACAAACACAGTTAAAACTACAAAACAAGCAGTTGAATCAGAAACTAAACAAACCCCACAATGGCTTCACCACAAAACTCAGTCTCAGCTGTTCACCACACGGCTTCTACACACACAACAAAACACATTCTAAAAATATAAATGTCGTCACAGTCCACCCCGAATTTACTCAAACAGCACCAGAGGAAGACCAGATTTATCACTTGGGTTTGACAATCGTAAGTATTTGAGTTTGTAATTTCTGAGAAAAACTATTAGATTTGGGTCTGTTATTTCCAAGCACGAACTTCATGAAAACTGCTTGGGCCTTAAGAGGTCGAAACGCAACATTTTTATCTCACTCAAAGTCAGTGAGAGAAGTTGAATTAACAATCCAGAAAGAAATGTTCTGGAATCCACATTTTTTTAGATATACTTAAACTTTTTATGGAAAATATGATATAAAATTTCGTAAAGACTAAATTTTTCTTTTTTCTAACCTCAAAACAAAACCTCCCTGTTATCTACCACTGCATTCTGTTCAATACATTCCAAGGGTTTGTCCATGTGAAGTTTTACAATCAATTAACCTGTTTTGTTTATTGCCCTCTGACCTCTGATACTACAGTGTGATGACTTGTTATATAAATAAACAGAATCTAATTTGGTTGAATTTTAGGCTGTGACATAATTAAACACATACATTGGTAAAATATGTGATATTTTGTATCTGGCTTTATTGCTGTGCTTCTCTTGAAAATTGCCAAATATTTCCTTATATTTTTAAAACAACCATATATATACAGTACAGACCAAAAGTTTGGACACATCTTCTCATTCAAAGAGTTTTCTTTATTTTCATGACTATGAATATTGTAGCTTCACACTGAAGGCATCAAAACTATGAATTAACACATCTGGAATTATATACTGAACAAAAAAAGTGTGAAACAAATGAAAATATGTCTTATATTCTAAGTTCTTCAAAGTAGCCACCTTTTGCTTTGATTACTGCTACGCACACTCTTGGCATTCTGTTGATGAGCTTCAAGAGGTAGTCACCTGAAATGGTTTTCACTTCACAGGTGTGCCCTGACAGGTTTAATAAGTGGGATTTCAAGCCTTATAAATGGGGTTGGGACCATCAGTTGTGTTGTGCAGGAGGTGGATACAGTACACAGCTGATAGTCCTACTGAATAGACTATTAGAATTTGTATTATGGCAAGAAAAAAGCAGCTAAGTAAAGAAAAACGAGTGGCCATCATTAATTAAAGAAATGAAGGTCAGTCAGTCTGAACAATTGGGAAAACTTTGAAAGTGTCCCCAAGTACAGTCGCAAAAACCATCAAGCGCTACAAAGAAACTGGCTCACATGAGGACCGCCCCAGGAAAGGAAGACCAAGAGTCACCTCTGCTGCGGACGATAAGTTCATCCGAGTCACCAGCCTCAGAAATCGCAGGTTAATAGCAGCTCAGATTAGAGAACAGGTCAATGCCACACAGAGTTTTAGCAGCAGACACATCTCTAGAACAACTGTTAAGAGGAGACTGTGTGAATCAGGCCTTCATGGTAAAATAGCTGCTAGGAAACCACTGCTGAGGAGAGGCAACAAGCAGAAGAGACTTGTTTGGGCTAAAGAACACAAGGAATGGACATTAGACCAGTGGAAATCTGTGCTTTGGTCTGATGAGTCCAAGTTTGAGATCTTTGGTTCCAACCACCGTGTCTTTGTGCGGCGCAGAAGAGGTGAACGGATGGACTCTACATGCCTGGTTCCACGTGAAGCATGGAGGAGGAGGTGTGATGGTGTGGGGATGCTTTGCTGGTGACACTGTTGGGGATTTATTCAAAATTGAAGGCATACTGAACCAGCATGGCTACCACAGCATCTTGCAGCGGCATGCTATTCCATCCGGTTTGGGTTTAGTTGGACCATCATTTATTTTTCAACAGGACAATGACCCAAAACACACCTCCAGGCTGTGTAAGGGCTATTTGACCAAGAAGGAGAGTGATGGGGGGCTGCGCCAGATGACCTGGCCTCCACAGTCAACCGACCTGAACCCAATCGAGATGGTTTGGGGGTGAGCTGGACCACAGAGTGAAGGCAAAAGGGCCCCAACAAGTGCTAAGCGTCTCTGGGAACTCCTTCAAGACTGTTGGAAATCCATTTCAGGTGACTACCTCTTGAAGCTCATCAACAGAATGCCAAGAGTGTGCGTAGCAGTAATCAAAGCAAAAGGTGGCTAGTTTGAGGAACCTAGAATATAAGACATATTTTCAGTTGTTTCACACTTTTTTGTTCAGTATATAATTCCACATGTGTTAATTCATAGTTTTGATGCCTTCAGTGTGAAGCTACAATATTCATAGTCATGAAAATAAAGAAAACTTTTTGAATATATATTCATTCATTCCTGTGGGTAATTTGGGTAACAACCACCCAAATAATACGTTCAATTTATTCCATTTCATTATCATTTAAAGGTTTGTTATTGTGAATTATGTTAGAACAATCTTTCCGTTTGTGTTCACAGGATTCCTGCTCATCTTCATATCTTACTGCAGCTGCAACAGTTGCAATAAGATATGAAGATTTTCATCACTTATCACTTACTTCATATTACTCACATATCAAGTAGTCCTTGGATAGAATAAAAATGTTTATTTATTTAATGTTTAACTTCCCTTAACATTAGTTTTAGAAATTTAAAATGCGGCTGTTACAATGCTAAATAATTGAACTGTTTTGCTAGACTACTTAGTAAAACAGAATAAAACATTCTTTCTATGGCTTCCTCAATTGATTTGGCAGCTACAATACATGCAGGGACCAAGTTTAATATGTCAATAATTCCTGCATGAATTCATATGCTAACAGGGCCCCTAACAAGCAGGGGCCCTAGTCAGCTGCATACTAGCTGTATGGTCTTTGATCAAAGGATACTCAGTGAGGGTCTATTAAAAAGTATATGTTTGAAAAATATTAAATGTCTTTGTAACATCTTCTTTATCATGGTAGTTACAAACAGAAGCCTCAACTATCAGCTGTGCAGCATGTTGGGCCTCAAATTATTCCCTCCTCTGCAAATGAACCTGAAATCTCAAAAAGTAAAATCCACCAAACAGTCAAACTGAAAAGTAGAGCAACCTGTTTTCAATGCTTGATGTGTTCATGTCCTGAAGCAATATTAAGATGGCCACAGTTATTGAACTATTCTGCAGAAAACACTCATTAATAAAAAGAAAAGTTGCATTCTTTGTCTATTTTGTCAGTAAATGTATAATAGCATTTTAATTATCATGAAACTTCAGATCTTAATCATGGTTAATGACATCCTACAGAAAGACATGCGCTGCAGTTTCCACCACCTGCCACTAGAGGACAATATTTCAACCCCAGTAATGTTCGTTTCAGCGCAGGTTGCTAAGAGCTTGTTTAAATATCTGATTAAGAACACTGAACAAATTTGATAATAATTACAGAAAAATAACTGGAAATATTTTATGTAAAATTGGAAAGCACTGCACCAGATGATAATATAGTCCTGATTTTATCAAAATGATGTTCATAGAATAGCTCAAAATAACAAAAAATCATTGAAAAAGTATTAAAAACTGCAAAAGTTAACTTTGAAATAATGTAAAGAAATTTAAATGAGCTAAAACTTGCAAAAAAGTTTGATCTACTAGCAAAACTTTTATGCAACTAAACCAAAATATCCCCGTTTTCTTACTTCTGTGGACATCTGGAAAAACCAAGATAACAAGAGATTGGTTCTTTTGCTGCTAGGATATTAAAGCTTAATCCAAAAACAATGAACTCAACATAACAGTGAGATATCTGTTGAATCCAATGACTTTGGAATGGATATTTTTGTTTTATACAGGGATAAATTAAACTGATTTAAACCACAACAGGATCAGTGGAAGACCAGAGACAGACCAGGAGCTCCTACTTTACTTTCAGCATAAAAAAAGGAGTAAAATGATTTTAAGGGAGAATGATTTTAAAGAATGATTACAGAATGTAGAATGATTACAAAAGGTGAGCATGGATAAATCTTTGTTTTCACAAGTAAATAGACAATGATACATACAATTTGTAGAAATCTTCTCAGATTTTGATTTGAAACATTTAACTAGTTTAAGCAGACATGTCTAAGATGTAGAGAAGTTTGATTTAACCTTCAGGCAAAACATTTCACTGGCCTATGATGCAATAACAACATAACTGACGTTTGTGCTCATTATTTAATACGAAAAGTGACCGAAACATCTGCAGAGATGCTACGTTAGATTGATAAAAGTCAGATTGTAGGACTGATTTTATTTCAATCTTCTGGTCCCAACCTTCAGGCGCTGTAGTATTTACAAAAACAGAGAAAAACAAGGTATACAAAACATAAGAAGTCCTACAGTGCTTCTCTTGGAACAGGTTAACAAAGTGCCTTTTCTGATTTTCTCCTGATGAAAAAAAAAACATTTTAATCAGGTTCATTTTTAAGAACAATGCTTGCAAACACATTAAAGAACAAGTCACTGTAATCAAACTTTTTCTTTTCTCATACATTGGCCTGTGATGATTAAACGAGAACAGAGAAATTAGCTGGTCAGACACTTAAAAGAACAAACTTTTTCAGCAAAATAAAGCATATTGAAGAACTGACAGGTTGGGTTAACAACACTGTTTAGTGTGGATGCTGTTGCTGAGGGAGGAAGTTATAGCTATTTTCAGCATCAGCAAGGTGTTTAAAATGAAGCCAGCAGAAGCTCGGAGATGCAAGAAACTGTTTGAAAGCAGAATTTTCTACGATATGAGACATGTCTGCAGGCTAGTCAGGCTGAAAGAGAGATGAACATGTTTAGCAGATAACAGGAAGGCTGAACACATTCCAGCAATGTTGTTCTGTTTTCTCATTTGACCTTTTAACCTCTGTCTGTTCTGGAACATGCTGGATTTGGAAACGATATCACAGAGCATAAGGGAAGGATCTCCAATCTCTGGGATTTACACACAAAGATGACATTTTCAAAATGCTACCTGGGGAAATATAGGGTCCGGAAGAGAGTTTAAAATATCCACTCCGTGACGATTTGGCTTCGTTTTAAAATCTTTAAAAAAAAAACGTGCTTTAGCCTTTCTTATGTTATAGTTCTTAAAGAGAAATCTGGTTGGGCTAAAACTGGTTTTGACAGATCAAAGGTTAAGTCAGAGATCAGAAATCGTCCACAAAGTCTGATTGGTGCATCTCTAATAAAGTTATTTAGATTAAAATCAAATGGCAAAGATATGGAAAAACACTCTGTCACAATGGGCCAAAATGCTTTGAGAAATGTCAGCTGTAATGTACGTAGCTTAAGCCAACAGAACATTTCCAGAAGGTGCCGTCCCTGCAGCAACAAACCATCTCTCTGTCATGCTTATTGTTAAACAGCTTCACAGAAAAGCTGTTTTTTTTTATAATACAAGGGAAATGATGGACAGAAAAATACAGAATTAAAGATTCTTAGTTTATAAAGAACATTTTGTGGCTGTTGGAAATGAGTATTTAGTAATAAATTATTAATGGCTGGATAGAATCTCTGGTGTGATTACAGTGACTTACTCTTCAGTGCACAAAGATGCAAATATTGCAATTAAACAAACCTGAAAAAACTATTAAATCAACCCCCTTATTTCTTTTATTTAGTCATGCATGGCCAAATAAAAGAGATAGCAGAAACAAATGGGGTACACTGATCCCATAATGAAGCCATAGTCTTTCCAATGGTCCCCATCACAAACTGATGCAAATGTCATTTTAGACACATGACCTTTAACCTTGGAGTCAACGTTTCAGAGTCCAATCCACTCTGATCCAACTCTGCTGTACGACTCAGCTTCAAACAAACGTAAATCTGTTAATTAAAGAGAATCTCAGACATCTCTGTAGTGAAATACCCCAAAATGTTCATCAGACTGGATATAACAAGCAACACAGTGCGACTTCACCAAGAGGTGAAAAACAGGCAGTTCAACAAATTTCATTTTAGACAGATTTGGGAAGAGTCTTCAAACAGCTGAAGGAACCAGTGTGATGAATTTCGAGCCACGGCTACACTGGCTCTGAAGAGCTCCCCTTGCAGGGCTGTTGCACAGTTTAGGTAATTCCTCTTAATCCGTCAGGTCAGCAGATAAATCTATACACAGTGTCCTCTGCTGTTTTGGCTTTCATAGTTTTAAAACACGAGTCCAGCAGCTGCAGGCACTCCGGCTCTGACGCACTGTTAGTCGGGCATGTCGATGCAGAGTTTTGGTGGAGGGACAAAGTACTTCCCAGGAATCTGTGTGATCACCACTCCGGTTTTCTTGTGGAACACGGGGGCGATCTTTGGCGGCGGCTCAGGGATTGGCAGATCCTCGACCGCCTCTGGGTCCTCGCTGCGTTGGAGGTCATAGGACACGTTACCGTACTCCCTAAGGAAGGGCAGCAGCTCCAGCAGGAAGTGGCAGAAGTCCTTACGGATACCAAACCACCCTGACGAAAGAGCACCGAGACATTAAAACAACAACAAATTGAGACAAACATAAAAGGGCTGAATTTTTTTTTTTAAATGCAAGATCAAATCCATGTTCCTTAAAACCAGTTTTAAATGTTGTCACAGGAAGGAAAACAGCAGCCGGCATCAGATGTCCGTCCTCTAATACTCACAGTGGTTCCCTCCTTTCTGTCCGAAGGTGGTGGCCATGAGTGTGAGCAGGGAGAGCCACAGGGGGACAAACACACACACGTAGCTCAGACTGTTGTGGCCGTCCAGCTTGTGCACCAGAAGGATCTATAAAGATAAAGATCAGGGTCAAAATGTATTCAGCTTTCTTTACTCTGATAGGAGATAATGCATTAGCTCCTTTCTATGTATACACCAATAAGGCATGACATTATGACCAGGTTATGATCCAGGTTAAATTAGAGCGTGCGATCTATTAGGCAGCGTCTCTAAACCTGTACCTCCTGTGGGGTGGGGGGTCCTGATATACAACACACCCATTCATACCTGCCTTTACACTTATATCAGTTTTGGTTGTTTTTATTATTTATTTAAAGTATGATGATGTACTAATGCAACATCCCGAAAACGCAAAAGTCTTTCAAGATGTGAACTGGCTAGTAAAGGATCACAAATTTACTTTTTTTCAGCTATAGATTCAGTCACATTCTCTTGGAAAAAGCGATGAGGTTATGTTCATATTTATACCTCAAAGAACTTTTTAAAGCTAGAAATGTTTCTTATATAAAAAGGAACAACCGCCACAACATCAGCATGTTTGACACCTTACCACACAGAAAAAAAACTGTACTGAGGACCGCCAGGTCAACACTAGGAAGCTTTGTCATCATCCCGGCCTTCAAATTGTAACAAAATATAGAGAAAATGGTTTTAAAGCGATTCTTCACCTCAAAGGTGAGGAGAGGTACAACGATGGTCATCCAGCTGATTGCCATGGTGATGTGAGTGCGCCGTTGCTCTGCGATGATGTCTATGGAGCGGAGGAAGAGAACTGACCAGATGATGTAGTAGAGGACAACAAGGCACAAGAAGGACATCAGGATCCATAGAGGGACACACACCACCTACAGGACACAAAGGTGAAGATTTTAACCACAAAATGTTCCTTCTTGTGATGTTACCTAATAGACAAACACAAGGTTGTACTAAGCAGAGTCCACCTGTGCAAATCTGAATATCAGTAACAAATGATTCTATTGTGTGAAAACCTCAGAGGTTTGTTGCAAAACATTAGCAAACTAACAGCATCATGAAAACCAAGAAATACAGCAGACAGGTCACAGATAAAGATGTAGAGAGTTATAAACCAACAGCGCAAGCTCTGAAAGTCCACAAAGCATCATCAGAGAAGCAGCTAAGGTGGTTGTGGTGACTAGAAGAGCTACAAGGATCCACAGCTCAGTCAGGAGAATCAGTCAACAGGACAACTGATAGACAAAGTCTCAATATGTCGCCTTAATGAAACAGTGGTGAAAGGAAAACCAATGCTGGGAAGAAAACGTAAAACAGTTCTGTTTGCAGGTGGCCTAAACCCATGTAGGATATAATAAACCTCGGGTCAGATGAGACCAATACAACATTTAACTTCTCCTCTATGTAAAATGCTATGTGGCGATAACCAACACTGGACATTACCCTGAACACACCATCCTTAATGTAAAACATGGTGGTGGCAGCATCATGCAGTGGGGTTGTTTTTCTTCAGCATGTAAAGGAAAGCTGTTCAGAGTTGATAGGAAGACTGATTAAGCTAAAACAAAGGAGCAATCATGAACGAAAACCTGTTGAAGGCTAAAAAAAAAGACCTGAGACTGGGGCTGAGGTTCACCTTTCAGCAAAACGTCGACCCTAAACGTACCGCCAGACCTAAATCCATCTGAGAATGTATGGAAAGACCTAAAACTGTTTGTTGACCACAGCAGCCCATTCAACCTGACTGAGCTTAAGAGGATAGAAAAACAGGAGAAAATCCCCCCAACAATGTGTGCCGAACTTGAAGAGAGATGTTAAGCTATGGGTGTGAATAATTAGGTGTGTCGCGTGTTTTAATGCTTTTGATTTTTCTTTAATAAAATTACAAAAATGTCAGAAAACATGTTTTTCCTTCATTATGGGGTATTTTGTGAAGATCGTTTTGTTTCAGAATAAGTCTGTAACATAAAGCAGCTGAAATAGTGAAGGAGTTTGAATACTTCCTGGTGGGTTTGTGTTGTGAGAGACGGGTGCAAACATGTGACTGGTGCTCCTCACCAGCCAAGGCCAGTTGATGATTTTGTCCAGCCTCAGAGCGATGAAGATGAACTGCAGAATATTTACAGAACAAAGCACCTCCAGCTGAGGAGAAACACAGGGAATCAGCAGGTAACGTCACACTTATTATTCACATTTACATTGTTACTTTGCTTTTTCATCTGGAGCAACATGAAAACATGAAATGTACCCTTTAAATTTAAACACCTGTCAAGCTTGAAGCGCCAAGATTAAGTTTCCCAAAGAAACAAATCTATTTTCCTGATTTTGTGCCGAATAAATAACTGAAACCTTCCAACCAACCTCAGATAAAATGAGATTGTAGATTTGTGCTTATTTTTTGTTTAGCCTGAGCTGTGTGTGTCGGAGCTCCTGACCTCAAGGGAGCGATCGTGTCTGAAACCCCAGACGCACGCTGCTACAGAAACGGGCGACACGAAGAAGAGAGGCATAAAGACGAGGAGCCAGAAGTATTTTCCCTTCTCCACGCGGTCGCACACCAACACCTCAAACATCAGCAGCAGGACGTGGAGCCCCACAGCTATCAGCATGGCTTTGAACTCCACACATGTCTCCCCTTCAGCTCTAATGGATGACAAACCAAACCAAACATGTTTTATTATGATTATTATTAATATAAGGCTGAATGAATTAATACCCATTGATACTGACACTCAGTAGGGAACATACGTGAAAAGCCAAAACTAGAGTCGCAGCCACAATGATAATATTCTACCATATCTGTGTACATTATGTGCACACAAATAAATAAATAGCAAAAATAACCCAAATTTGAATTAAAAATCACTTCCAGAATAAATGTTTTAAAAATCATCTCGAACTGATGTAATTTGAACTTTAGAGACAACAAGTATTAATGTATTTATACACACTACCTGCAGCAGTGATAATTATGTAACTGAACACAAACTTTAGACAATGCAGATATAAATAGAAGGTGGACCCCAGCGGTTGTGTGCAGCAGCTGCTTTGTTCTTACTGTAATCCCTGCAGAAGAAACATCAACGTGTGTGTGTGTGTGTGTGTGTGTGTGTATACCTGTACTGAGGGTTGTGTGCCCACACTCCAGTGCCCACAGAGGCCCCGATGATCACCAACAGTTTCCACAGCCATATTGGGGTAAACACGGCCCAGTAGCTCCACTGAATGACCCCATCCAGCCTCAAGGACAGCAACACGGAGAACAGCAGCAGGCAGGAGTAGATCAGGAACTTACTGCAGCGACAACAGAAATATTACTGATGAGTGGCATCAGAGGGCAAAAATGATATTTAGATTACAAACAATGGGCTGGAGAGAAGAAAGCGCTCAGATTGATCCAGATCCTCCAGATAAAAGCTTTCTGATAAAGAGATGATTAAAAGTTTAATGAACAGGCAGTAATCATTTTTTTTTATCATGGATGCACGTAAACTAAAATAAAATTAATAAAAAATGTACTTGGGTAGGATTAAAAAAGCCCAATGATCACGATAAATTCAACTTCATGTACAATCAACCTTATTATTATAAATTATATTAACAAGCAAGAGAATTAGTTGTGCCAAATCTAGACTTCACTAAGAAATATTATTTTCATGTGAGTGACGGTTTTTAAAGAACACACACGGTTTCACTGTTGTTTCTTTTTTTCTATATAACTAGTGCTTTTATTCCAGATAACGTCTTAAACCAGGTTCACAGTTTACAATTATCTGCCATCTCAGACAGAATCTTTCGCTGTGTAACAACATGAGCTTGAATCGGTGGTCTGTGGTCTTTCAGTATGACAGACGCACCGACCGCAGGCCTGGCACCCTCCTGACCAAAGACAAACTGCAACAAATATCAAAACGGTGGTGTGAGAGGTTCAAATCTGGTGCAATATTTAAAATCACGTGTGTGGGGGGCTTTAGAACCAGACCCAGAACCCGCTGGAGCGACTATATCTCTCTTTCAGATCATCCCATCGTTCAGACCACTGTTCTGTTGGGCTCAGATGAGTAAATAATGAAAATGTTTGTAAGAATCACAACATTTAACCTAAGTGGTGTTTTTCAGTCAAGGCCAAATACAGGCTTGTAGGCGCCACTATTTTTATGATGGACACAGAACTAAATAATCAGAAGAAAAGAATGAATTTATCCCATCATCTCTTTTTATTTATTTATTATCCAATAGTCTTATATGAACAAGTATACAGATTCATCCTTATCCCAGTTTACATTTGACATCTTATTTGCATCACATTTATACAATTCTTCCTTTTGGCCATTTAATCTACATTAATTATACATATTGTTTAGTTTCGACTCTGCCTCAGATCATCTGGGGACGATCTGCGAAGGGAAAGACTAACAAATACAACTCCTTCAGATAAACAATGGCCCCATTAATAAAGGTTAATATACATTAACTACAGCTATGAACATTTAAATCCACAATAATTACAATGAAAGTCCTAACATTAGACATAAAAAAAGGCTTCATAGTACATAGTAGTAATGGCTCTCACTCTATTCCAAAGTCCCTTATACTAATGTACAAGCATGTAACTAATGGTGTCAGGATTCCAATATGAATCTTTTTATTAGTTTCCATTTTGATTCAAACGTCTTCGCCTTAAATTATAGTCTAGCTGTTGTTTTTTCCATAGTATAGATCTTTTTAACTCTATCTCTCCACTGCATAATGCTGGGAGGATGTGGACTCAGCCATTTCTTCACAATCAGAAGCAGGACTCTAATTAAGTACCTATTACCTTTGCTTATCCTGTCTGAGGAAATTACTCCCAGAATGTATACAGATGGTTCCAAGTCTAAATGAATGCCTAAAATGTTTTTCATATCTGTTTGTACATCTTCCCAGAATGTCACCACTTTTGAACAATCCCAAAATATATGATTAAAGTCTCCCACCCCCACCACAATTTCTCCAGCAAAACCGAGAAACCCTACTACTGTATCTAGATGTGATGATCGGAGTGCTAAAAAACGCATCTTAACTTTCCAGTCAAACTCCCTCCATGTCGGGCTATTAGTTCATTTATGTCCTGAGCTAAATGTTTCCTCCCATTCTTCATCTGTTATCATCATATTATCCTCCATCTCCCATTTCTCTTTAATTTCTGTACTTTTAATATTAGATTCATATTGTAGGCTTTTGTATAGCTTTGAAATCCGGCCTTTTTTAAGTTTACCTTTTCAATTCAATTCAATTCAATTCAGTTTATTTATATAGCGCCAATTCACAACACATGTCGTCTCAAGGCACTTCACAAAAGTCAGGTACATGCATTACAATTAATCCAAATCATTGAACAGTGCAGTCAGATTCTGTTATTTATTCAAATTGGATAAAAAGTTTTTCTATCTAAGGAAACCCAGCAGATTGCATCCAGTCAGTGACTTGCAGCATTCAACCTCCTGGATGAGCATGTAGAGACAGGGGACAGTCACTGGCGTTGACTTTGCAGCAATCCCTCATACTGAGCATGCATGTAGCGACAGTGGAGAGGAAAAACTCCCTTTAACAGAACAGAAACCTCTAGCAGAACCAGGTCAGTGTGGAGCGGCCATCCCGCCACGACCGACTGAGGGTTAGAGAGAACAGAGCAGAGACACAAAGAGAACAAAGAAGCACTGATCCAGGGGTATTTCTATGGGGGGAAAAGTTAAATGTTAATGGATGTAGCTCCTTTAGTCGTTTCACCTAGAAAAAAAAACAGATAAACTCTGAGCCAGTTTTCAAGGTTAGAGTCTGAAAGAGAGCACATAGAGTTAGTTACAGTAAAAGCTCCGTCAGTAGCTATGTCTAGGAGAGAGAAAGGGTTAAACACTTTTGCTATTGACAGTAAAGTTTCTTCGATCTTTGTCATGTCTATTGCATTTCTCTGCCATTCCTTATGAGTTTGAAGATAGTGCCTGAGTTGGAGATATTTATAGAAGTCCATTTGCTGTATATTAAATTCCCTCTGAATCTGTTCAAAAGATTTCATCGTTGGTCCTATAAAAAGCTGTGCTATAAATATCAAGCCCCCGTTTGACCATCTCTCAAACCCTGCATCTATAGTAGCTGGGATAAAAATCGGGATTCTTAGCTATTCTTGCAATTTTTGATATAGAATCAGGTCATTTAAATACCTTTTTTATCCTTGACTATATATTAATTGTTTCCTTAATACAGCAGTTTTGAATCTTAAGATTTTTTCTAACCATCTTTGTTGTAAATGGTAGTGTATCTTTTAGTATAACAATGGCCATCAGTGGGCTCTAGATGGACAAACTGTCTACTTTTAAGGCTAGCTTTAAAACTTTCCTTTTTGATAAAGCTTATAGTTAGAGTGGCTTAGGTTATCCTGAGCTATCTCTGTAGTTATGCTGCTATAGGCTTAGGCTGCTGGAGGACATAATGACCACTTTCACCCTCTTCGCTACTTTCTCACACTACTCTTCAATTTTGTATTATTTGCTGTTATTTCAGCTTTTAACTTTGTTCTCTCTCTTTTCTCTTCCTAAAAGCTACACCTGGCCTGACTCTGTGTCTACCTGTAACACCTTTCTGGAGAGGGGCATCGTCCGAGCTTCTGCTGGCAACAACTTAATGCTCACCCTCTACCAATGATCCACATGGCCCTGTCTTTCAGTGTTTAACTCTCTCTCCTAGACATGGCTACTGACTGAGCTTTTGCTGTAACTAACTCTATGTGCTCTCTTCAGACTCTAACATTGAAAACTGGCTCAGAGTTTATCTGTTCTTTCTTTCTAGGTGAAACAACTAAAGGAGCTACATCCATTAACATTTACCTTTTCCTTCCCATAGAAAGTACTCCTGGATCAGTGCTTCTTTGTTCTCTTTGTGTCTCTGCTCTGTTTTCTTTCCCCCCGTCGGTCGTGGCAGATGGGCCGCTCACAACCTGACCCCGGGTTTCTGCTGGAGGTTTCTTCCCTGTTAAAAGGGGGGGTTTTTTCCCTCCCCACTGTTGCTAAATTGCATGCTCAGTATGAGGGATTGGGGCTGCAAAGTCAACCCAGGGGCTGTCCACTGTCTCTACATGCTCATCCCAGAGGAGTGAAGGGCTGCAAGTCACTGACTGGATGCAATCTGCTGGGTTTTTCCCTTTAGACAAAAAAAAATTTTTTACCCAAATTTTTAAATTTTAAATAACAGAATCTGGTTTGAAACTGTTCAAATTGATTAAGATTAATTATAATGCATGTACCTGACTTTTGTGAAAATTTCCCTTTGGGAGACGACATGTGGTTGTGAATTGGCACTAATAAAAAAAACTGAATTGAATTTAAACTGAATCTAGAGCTAAGTTTGGGCGGCCCTTTGTTCCATATCTACCCAAATTTTGGGTCTCTTTACCCTTTGCCATCCATAGAGCTTTTGGCTCTTAGTTGAGGGGCCCAGAAAAAATTTCCCTCAAATCCGGCAGGCCCAACCCTCCTTAAATCTTTGAGGATTGAATTTTTTTTAAGTTTAATTCTCGTTTTTTTTTATTTCCCCACACAAACTTTGATTTTCCCTTTTTATCTATTTCCTTAAAGAAGGAGCGGGGAAAAGGGGCTTTTGGAAAGGGAAATTGAAAAATAAATGGTAATCGGGGCAAGACATTCTTTCTAATTTTTTCTCCCCTTCCCAAACCGAGGGTCAAGGGTTTAAAATCTCCCATCTCTCGGGGGTTTTTTTAAAATTTTCCTTTCATCTTTTTTTCCTTTAATTTCTTCAAAAAATTGTGAAATCGGGGGTGTGAGGGTTTAACCCCCCTTTTCCCAAACCCCCTTTTTTTAGCCCTTTTTGGGAAAACTCTTTATTTGGGGTTTTGGGGACATTCACCTGTTTAACTTTCATTTTTACTGATTTTTTTTGTTATTCTATATCCAAAAATTTTTCCCGTATTCCTAAGACTCTCTAGGGCGGGTACGGGAGGGTTTTTGGTTTTCCGTTAAAAAGTCATCCCCCGAACAGTGATGTTCCCGATAAAGGGAGGGAACATAAAACAGTGATTTTTTTATTTTCCCTCCCCCCACCCTCTTTTTCCATGTTTTTATTCGGGTCTTAAGGCTTCTCCTTGGTTAAAATAGGGGACTCCCAAATAGTAATGGGCTCAAACAATCCCCCTGTCCAACTCCTCTCTTAAATCAAAAAATTCTAAAGGAAAGGGCCCCTTTTTTACTCGAATTGGGGATTTTGGTTTTTTGGGAAAATTTATTTTCACCCTTTCCACAAATTTTAAAAAACCCCAAAAAGGCCCACCAATGACTGATCCCCCCCCCAAAAGAACCCCCCCCGCTCAATCTTACCCCAAAAAGTTTTTTGGGGCCAAAATTTAATCAAAGGAAAAGGGTTTTTGGGTCAATTTTCTTTCTGGGGAAACCATATTTAATATCCTTCAAATTTATTTTTGCCCCTTTTTTCCCTTTCCCGGTAAAAAACCCCCTTTTGGTCTGGTTAAATAAATTTGTTTTTTTTTTGCATTCTTTAAGCTATTTACTCGTTAAGATTTTTGGGTCATTGCATAGTAAGCTCATGGGTTATACCCTTTCACACATATTTGGGTTTCTTTAGCACTTATGTTTACTGAATAAGGTTTCCGACCACTTTTTAGGTGGGTCCCCCGTCTTTAGTGCATAATTAAATACCTTATTTAAAGGCGGGAGGTTAATTTTTCTTTAAAGGTTTTGTGGGAACCCCTCCTGGGGGTTTCTTTATTTCCCGGGAAATTTTTTTTTTTTTTAAAGTTTTTTAAAATTTTTTTCGAGTCGTTTCCAATGTTTTTTTCTTCTACAGCGTTGGAAAAAACTAATTTATTTTGGGGAAAAGAGGAGTTTTTTTTTTTCTTGGGTTGTTTAAATTTTATTTGTCTGACAGATTCCAGTTTTTTCATTGTAAATTATAAATCATCTTTAACCTTTTAAAGGGGTTTAATTTGGAAATCCACGGGTTCGTACTTTTGGGGCCCAATTTTCTTACAAATATAAAGCTTCCCAAAAGGTAAAATTATCAGGCAGCATGAATAAATTTTTACTTTACCTGATGACACTCCAAAAAAAAAAACTTTAAAATTATCCATAAATTTCCCGATGGGGCCCAACCATTTTGATAGACTCAAGGGATGTCTTGAAGACATAAAAAATTTGGGTGACTTTAAATTTTTGCTTCTAAATTAGACAAACAGAAGTTGTCATCTTTGGACCGGAAAAATTTTTTTAAAAAAACTTTTTAGCAATCATTAACCTGGGGCATTAAAATTGGGCCCCCCCGATAATAAAATAAAAAACCTTGGTGGGTTTTTTTTGGGGCCAGGGGCATGTATTTAAAACCCATTTTTAAACAGGTTTTCCCGGATTTCCTTCTTTAAACTCCGGGAAAATTGCCAAATTAGAAAAATCCTTTCCGGTTTTATGCTGAAAAACTAGTCCAGGGATTTGTTACTTCAAGGCTGGACTATTTTAATTTTTTTACTATCAGGATGTCCCAAAATGCAGTTAAAAACCTTCAGCTGATTCAAAAACTGCAGAAGAGTTCTGATGAAAAAAAAAAAGAGAGTCATATTTTTTCCCCACTTTTGCTTTCCCCTTTATTGGTCCCTGTTAAAAGCAGAATAGAATTTAAAATTCTCCTTTCCCCACATTAAAAACCCCTTTAAAGATTTTGCTCCATCATAATCAGAGAGCTGTTTTTCCCATATGTTTTCCCAACAGAGCACTTCGTTCTCCCGACTGCAGGTTTTGTGGGTTTCCCAAAGTCTCTAAAAGTAGAAGGGAGGCAGTTTTTTAGTTATCAGGGTCCTCCCCCTGTGGAACCCCGCTCCCCCGGGTTTTAAACCTGAGGCGGACACCCTGTCTATTTTTAAGGGTAGGCTTAAAAATTTTCCTTTTTTTATAAAGCTTTTATTAGAGTGGCTTAGGTTATCCGACTATTCGGGGTTATCGCATAGGCTTAGGGGCTGGAGGACAAAAATGACCCCTTTCACCCTCCCTTTGCTACTTTCCACACTACTCTTCAATTTTGTATTATTTGCTGTTATTTTAGCTTTTAACTTTGTTCTTTTCTCTTCTCTCTTCCAGAAGCTACACCTGGCCTAAATCTGTGTCTACCCTTACAACTATCTGGAGAGGGGCATCGTCCGACTTTTCTGGCAAAAAACTTGGTGCTCAACCCCCTTTCCGATGATTTCCACATGGCCCGTCTTTCAGTGTTTAACCCTTTCTCTCCCTAGACATAGTTTCTTGGGCGGACTTTTACTGTAAAATAACTCATGTGCTCCTTTCAGACTCTAAAAACCTTTAAAACTGGGGTCAGAGTTTATCTGTTTTTTTTTTCTCGGTGAAACAAAATAAAGGAGCTACATCCATTTAAAATTTTAAAATTTTTTCCCTTTCCCCTAGAAAGACTCCTGGATCAGTCTTCTTTGTTCCCCTTTTGTGTCTCTGCTCTGGTTTTCTCTAAAACCCTCAGTCCGGGGCGTGGGAGATGGCCGCCCCACAATGAGCCCGGTTTTTGCTAGAGGTTTCTTCCTGTTAAAAAGGGGGTTTTTCCCCCTCCACTGTCGCTACTGCTGCTCAGTATGAGGGATTGCTGCAAAGTCAACGCCCGTGCTGCCACTGTCTCTTTAAAGCTCATCCCGGAGGAGTGAATGCTGCAAGGGCAATGACGGATGCAAATTTCTGGGGTTTTCCCTTTGATAGAAAAAATTTTACCAAAATTTTAATAAAAAAACAGAATTGACTGCACTGTTTTAGTGATTTGGATTAATTTAATGCATGTACCGAAATTTTGTGAAGTGCCTTGGACGACATTTGTTGTTAATTGGCGCCATATAAATAAACTTTAATTTAATTTAAAATTTTGTCTTTATCATCATATAAAATTTTCCCCATAAAACTCGGGAAAAGCTTCAGGGATTTCTCGGGGGTTTTGTCCATCCTGCAAATTGGGGGGATGTTTTATTTTTGAACATACTATTTTTTTGGGGTTTTCACGTTTTAAATGCCAGTAGACGACTCGCCCCCATTTTTCCCCTTTCATAATATCTTTGATTTTTTAAAGCGTAGTGATTCTCGCTTTAACAGTTTATACCTCCTCTTTTTTTATTTTTTGCCTTTAAAAAGCTCCCCCATTAAAATTTTTTATCCCCAAATTTTTGGGGGTTTTATTTTTCCAGATCTTTGATTTTATTTTCCAATTCCCTTTGTTCTTTCATTCTAGCCCTTTTGAGTCTGGATGAAATTTCTATTATTTTTCCTCTTGTCACCACTTTACCTCCTTCCCACAAAATTGATGGTGAGACCTCACCGTTATCATTTATTTCGTAATAATCCCTAAGTGCTTCCTGTAATTCCTTTACAATATTTTCATAGGATATAATTGACACGTTCATTCTCCAATATCTGAAACACGTTTCATCATCTGTATTTAATGTTAACACAGTAGGTGCCTGATCACTAATAGTTATACTTTCAATATTACATTTTATTACTTTATGTATATGTTGCTGAGATATATACAGGTAATCTATTCGAGAGTAACTTTTGTGTGGATGTGAGTAGAATCTATAGTCTCTTTTCTTGAGGTTGATATTTCTCCATGCATCAATAGGACCAAGTTCCTTGGTAATAATATTCATCATTCTAGATCTCTTTGTCTGTGGTCCATTATCTGAAGGGTACCTATCTAATATATTGTTTTGAACCATATTGAAGTCACCCCCCATCAGAATTAGTCTTTCCGCATCATTAGTTATTATTTTGACTATTTGATCAAGGAAAGTATCCTTCTCCTCATTTGGGAAATATACATTTATTACCGAGATTCTCATATGTCCTATATGTCCTACCACCATTACATACCTTCCTTCTTTATCCTTAACCTCTTTATCAACTTCAAACAATAACCCTTTTTGATCAAGATCGCTACTTCCTTCCTTTTTTCAAATAAAGCATAAAATGCCTGACCTACCCACTCCCTTTTCAGTTTTCTGTGTTCAGTCTCCGTTAGGTGTGTCTCTTGTAATAAAGCTATCGAGCATTGTAAGTTCTTTGACTGAGTCAAAATCCTCTTCTGTTTAATAGGATGATTTAATCCGTGGACTTTATAAGATACTATATTTAGCTTGTTCATGTTATTATTATGTCTAAAGTTGTTTTGGACCCACCTTTTTGAAAAGAAAAATACGTTACACACACCATAACCTCAAAGAAAAAGAAAAAAACAAAAAGTATAAAAGTATAAACACACTTATTAGAACAGGAACTTCCAAACACTGCCTGTAACATAAACATAGGTCTTCCAAGTGTCCCATCACCAGAAAGCTGTGGCCTGCTCTCTAATGGAAAACCACTTAGTGCATTAACAACTTCCTAATAGTTGTCTAAAGTCCTAAAGACTCAACATCCTCAAAATTCCTCGATACTACTCCTTAAGGAACACATTTTTCTTCTAATCTAATGAATTATGTAACTATTAGCGGTTTTGTTTTTTTCCTTTTCTTCTCTTCCTTCCTTCCCACTCCTTTCCTTACAATTCGTGACAATTAACCTCTCTATAAATACCCGCAATTATGCATACCTACATATAGATGATATTTAACGGTACCCTTGCGGATGACGTCATCACTTCAGGAGGACCCTCAGGTCCGCCTCTGTCATTCCGGGCTGCCTCCGTTTTCCCCTATGTCCGGTTACCAATGTGGTCTGCGCCACCATCTGGTGAATTTTCTCCAATCTGTCCTCCTTCACATTGATGCCCATCTCCTCCAGCATAGGCGCCGCTTCTTCCACTGTGGTGAATGTCTTTGTTCCCGTGTCCAAAAACACTTGTAGTTTGGCTGGACAGGGAGACCTCGGCCTCACTTTCCTCTCCCTCAGCTGCTTGATGATGTCTCTCACCTGCTTCCTTTTCTTTTGGACCTCTGTTGTGTAGTCTTGGTTGAAATAGACAGTTTGTCCCTCATAACAACTTTTCTGTTTCCAGGCTTGTTTTATCACGTGTTCTTTCACCTTCTACTCCAGGAATCGTACGATGATTGCTCTTGGGGGAACCAAGCTGTCCTTTGGTTTGTTTATTAGCGAGCGATGTGCGCTTCCGATGCACAAGTCCATCCCCTCTGTGAATTGGATCTTGGATTTAATAAATTGCGTTATGAAGCTAATGGTGTCATTTTTTTCCACCCCTTCTGGGACGCCATGAATTCGTATATTTTTGCGCCTCATCCTCGACTCCAAGTCATTCTCCCGGAGTAAAAATGTCGCAGCCCGTTCCATCCGCGCCATCCCATCTTCAGTTTTTCCCACTCTCTCCTCCATGTGAATTACTCTCTGCTCCAAGGACGATGTTCTGTCCATGAGCTCCTTCATGTTCATTTCTAGCCTCGCCAATGCTCTCTTGTTTTCTCCTACCGCATCAGCGTGTTCTTTCCGTAATCCCCGTAGCTCGTGAAGAATGGCCGAATCCTGGTCCTCATTCTGCGGCTCTGAGTGCTCCACCACAGGGCTCTGTACCTTCGCTGCTCCGGTGATCTTTTCTCTTGCACCTTTCTCTTCCATACTTCTTCCAATCTTAACCATATTATTCATGGGACCTCTATGTCAGTTTAGGGATAGATATTGCTTTTTTTTTATAACTTTGACTTATTTTAACACTAATTTTAGTCGTGTTCTTCGGAGTAGTCTTTCTTCCTGCCGTTTACAACATGGCGCCACCGGAAGTTCCCCCATCATCTCTATTTGCACTAATCTAACTAAACTAACCTAGATTATTAAATCTGATGGGTTTTTTTAATATATATATATATATATTAGAGGCAGATACTTTTAAAAATACGACTCTTTTCCACTGCTTACTGTAACCTTGTCACTTTGATCAACAATTTATCTCTCCTTTAATTGTTATTCATCAGTTGATTGTCATGTTCAATCCTTTCTAACTTTGAACAGGCATGTAACTGACAGCAGGTCTGAGGCTGTGATATTTGTGATTACGCTACAGGCTAAAATGTCTCCATTTACAACTTTTTATTTGCTAACAATAGTTAGCTATTTTATCAAAAACACAAATACTATTTATCTTTTTTTCCATTTATAAAAATGATATAGCCTGGGCTAATTGCTTGAGTATTTGTTTGGAAATGAGTAGAATTTCAACCTAATAGTCTGGAAGATTATGTGTCAATATTTCAAAAATCAACTGAGCACATAGTTCATTAGAATGTGCTCACATATCAAAGTCTGGTTTTCATCAAACATTGGAAATATATTAAGTCAACTTCAGAACCGTGATGTTTAAGCAGAATCTCTTTTTATTTCAATGCAGGATATTCTCTGTCGCTTATTTTTATTGTGAAAATATGTTTGTTTTTTTTTAAATCTTTTACAGACCTTCTGGCTGAATTAAAGAACCATTACGAAGAAACTGGACTGTCACGGATTCCAGCCAAAAGCAAAAACACTGATCAAGGATTGTTTGTTAGAGATTTCACGGCAATATCTAAAAAGATTTTAAAACAAAGCAAAATATATTTGTTATTTTGAGTCACAGCGTTTCATCGGCGTCAATGTATACTTACAGACATGAATTACTCCAGAATTTCAGCTTTTAAAACGGTGAAGAGGTCCAAATGTTTACCTTAGAAACATGGTCTTGGTATCATTTTAAAGTATTTTAATAAAGAACATTCTACAAAGTAGGTATAGCTTCAGTAATGCTTGTTACATGCATCACACTTGTATTCCTATTCAGATTTCACAAATTACGTTGACAACATAATAATGAAAGACAACAGACATAAAAACGTGTTTATGGAGCCGTCACTGTAGCACACAAAGCCTCTATTTCACTTACTGTGAAAGTTCCGTTAACAGGGTGGTGCAGGTTTACACAGAAACTATTTCCTAGATACATAAATAGTTCTTGTTCAACATTTTCACCGAGCTACAATTACGTTTGACGTTGTTTACATTAGCATGCTAGCTGGGCCTTTCGAAGCCGGACGCTGTGATTTCGTTTGGACAACTTTATTCGGACTATTTTATGTGCTTACGCTGTCTGATTAAAGGACGCAGTACGTGTTTGAACCCTAAAAACTCTGATACACGTTTTTGGTGTTTCCTAGAAGTAGAGCTGAAGCTAACAGGTAGCCGAAGCTAGCTCGGAGCAAACGTTACCTGGGATTGAAGTCCTGAAAAAGTCCTCTTAGATTCATGGTGACCAGGGCCGCTCGGCTAGCTAGCCACTGTCGGCTTCCTCACCCCCGGAGGCAACTTCAGCGTCTAATCTGAATGCTACACATTGTAATTTGTGGGGCAGCTCCGCTTTAGGGCTCCGGCTCATTACTCAGTGTGTTATGTTTTGGTTTTTTTCCCCTCAACTACCAGCTCACAGGATATGACGTTTCGTTTCTTGTTCATGGTGGTTGTGGGGGGAAAAAGGAGCATTACTGCCACCATCTGGTAGGTTTTTTTGTAAGTTAAATAAAAACCTCGAGATAAAAGGAAATAATCACGTTTACATAATATATAGCTCCTGTTTTTAAAACTGATATCAACTGATGTTGTAATACAGTAGGAATCCACCCCACTGTCTGTATTTCATTTTCATTCATATGTGTTGGTACCATATGAGAAGACGCTTGTATAGTGTTAGCTGGATCTCTATGGGGATGTATGGTCTGCTCTCTGAGTAACTGTGCTGTAAACTTATGAACGATTAACTTTATTTTAAACAACAGATTGATCTTAAAAGACAGGTCTATTCTTCTCGGGGAAGCTATTTATGGTCAGAGTTCTACCTGTAAATATTTTTATGACACATGACAGAATAACAATATATGTAAAGAAAAAACAAATTTCAGGCAGTTTTCCTTATTGGTAATATAACAAATAAGTACATCTCATGAAGATAATCCTAAACCAAAAGCCCTCACGTCTTACTAGTATTAATCCTTTTTTTCATATTTTTCATGCCTTTAAACATTTGTGTTTCACTTTTTGTTTCACAGTGGCAGTTTTAATCCCACACTTACTCAAGGAAATTACCCTGTTTACTATGCAGTGTTTTTTGTTTTGGTTTTGTTTGGGAACTACCTATCATCTTTCATCACCTTTAATTTATACAGGGGCAATCACCCAAAAACTTTAGAAATTTTTTCACAAAGTTGGGGAAGGAAAAGTAATAATGTGACACATCTAAAGGTTGTAGGACACTGGCCAACCCAGATCTTATTCATTTACTGTTTATTGTAAACCTTTTAAACTGATCTGAGTTTTCTCAGAGCTCCTTGCATGAGGATCAGACGTGCCTAAAATATGGCAATCCCTTCCACTTCACAATTATGGACTGCTTTTTGTTGGTCTGTTACATAAACATTTGTGGCTGTAATGTCACAAAATGTGAAAAAGTTCAAGGCTTATGAACAGCATTTTTTTCCCTCCGTCTTTAAATGGTGTACTGGTAGTGTACTAGTGTTGGATGTAGAATGTGGCAACTTTATCAGTTTTCAGAAATATTGAATCAATGTGTTCTTAAATAGCTTAGAAAGAAGACAATTTTGGGGGGTAATTACAGGGGGAAAAAATATCAAAGATTGAAAAACAAGTCAAGTCAAGTTTATTTATTTAGCGCTTTTCAGCAACAAGGCACTCAAAGCGCTGTAAATGAGGAAAAACATTACAATGATACAGAAAATCATACACAGAAAAACAAATCAAATGACATTAATAATCCTTGGGAGTTTACTGGTAAGAGCTGGTTCTAATCCAATATTTCTAACAAACAGCTAAATTATGAAAAATACCTAAAGCCTAAATTTATCAAAGGGAATTTGAGGAAGGTTGATTAACTTGCGGTGAATAAGAACTGCTTATTATGAAGCTATTTACCCTGACACAGCCTTTGTCTTCTGTTCCACTGGTATGTTTTCCTTAGAAACAAACAACAAAAATCCTCTAAAGTCTGTATTTTCTCAACTTTTATTAGAAACATTTTATAAACTCAACATACAGAAGTAGGTCTGTAACAATATTGTAGTACAGGGAGTTTTCTAGCAGCACAAAGTTGGACTCTCGCTATTTTTTTATATGGTGGATAAGCAAAGCAAATATATTAGGAAAGTTCTTAAAAGCATGTTACATAAGTGCTGTTTCTTTTACATGAGCCAAGACTGTGGAGATGATATAAAAACAAAGGGTGACTTTGGTTTAAGAAACTGAATCATGACACATGCCGTTCTCAGTCTTATGACACCTTAATTAACGCATGATGGTTTCGTAACAGCTGGAGAAGTAAACATTAAACCTAATGCAAACACCCTGTGATCAAATGCAGTCACATGCACATATCTGCATCTCAAATGAGGAAATGTGGTTACATGCAGCACATTTAAAACAAAACAGAATCAAAGAAATTAAATATAGACCTCCAAATAAGCTGAAACATTTTTGCATATCAGAAGTGCATCTCTCATATGTTTAACCGTTGTGTGTCTGATCTGTTAAGCTCTATCAGAAAGTAGCAGCGTAATGCTGTGAGCGGATCTCACCAGCAAAAAGAAAGTGCTTTATTTTCATTTTGCAAGAAAAAGGCTCATTCAAAACATCTCAGATTCATCAGTTTCTTTGTGCAAACAAAATACTACAGACTAAATAGTTAAATGGCACATTGTTTTTGTTATAAGGATATTGTTCACTGTTCCCTTGTCCCAGTTAGTTCATTTGTACCAAAGAAAGGTTCGTATTTGAATCTATAATTTCGAGAAATGTATGAAAAAGATTGTGCCATTAATCAAGCCTGGAACATCATGCATGAGATGGACATTACAGAAAAATCTGTGACTGATCTTCCAATAAATTATTGTCTATATCATTTTAAAAAGATAAAATGCCACTATCGCCACAGTCATGACCGTGGCGATAGTGGGCTGCCAGTTCGAGTCCTTGCTATGTCTGTCTCAGTCGTTGTGTCCTTAGACAAGACACTTTACCTGCCTTGCCTACTGATGGTGGTCAGAGGGCTCGGTGGCGCCTGTGTATGGCAGCCTCACATCTGTCAGTCTGCCCCAGGGCAGCTGAGGTAGTTCACCACTGTCAGTGTGTGAATAAATGGGTGGATGACTGAATGTAGTGTGAAGCGCTTTGGGGCCTGTGGGGACTTGATAAAGCTGGACATAATGAGTTAGTTTCCTGCAGCTCAAGCGCTGTAGATTAGCAAGATCCAGACAACCATAAGTGGGGTCAAGCTGCTGCAACAGGACAAACCACCTAGCAGGAAAGCAAAAAAAAAGTGAGGTTATTTTCTGAAAGATAAACACAAACACAACATAAATGGAACTGAGTGACATGTTGGGCAAAAACAGCAGTTCTGACACAAAGTTCAGATCCAGATGATTAGTTGTCATGCACCAGCCAGAGTTTAACCATTAGTGGTTAAGTGGTACACCTATTTTCATCAAACCACAGAAGCACAGATGTTATTTGCAGCTACACCCAGTCAGACAACAAATACATCACTTAAGACAATCATGAAGTCTGATATAGAAGAAGCCTAGCATATGGTTTTTATTACCTTATATTAAAAGCCACAACAGAAAATGTCTGTTGTTTCGTTTAGTAAAGGACACAAATGCAGAGTTGAACTGAAGTCATGCTGAATACATTAAAAATAAAATAAATAAAAAGTACCCAAGTTTGTCCTGCACAAGGAGATCAGACAGGAAGCACAGTGACAGGACCGGTTGTCCTGTCTGGAATGGTTGTCAAATGGAGAGACGAAGAGTATGACAGAGAGCAAGAAACAAAAGAAACCAGCAAGGAACAACAAATTAAGAAGCTTAAAAACTGAGGCCGGGGTGGAGAAATAAGCTAACCAGAAGAGCAATCTGAGGAGATGTGGAGCAGCTGTGGCATAGGAAAGGTAGAGCACCTGAAGGAGGAAGACTAATTAACACAGATGAGCTGAACAAAGACATGAGGAAACGACAAATCAAGGGGAAAAGATAAACAAGAGGAATATTACTTAACGTAAAAAGACCAATAGAATAAAACACAAAAGAATTAAGTAATAAGGAAAATAACTACCATTATTAGGAGCAGAGAAATAAACTTAAGAAAGAAAACCGAAAGAACAAAATTAACAGCAAAGAAATGATCAAAATACACAAACAATGGAAAATGAAAACCCAAACACTTCAGGATCGTGACAGAAAATTAGTACACTATGCAACTATCTAAATAACTCTACACCAAACTGATGCAAAAATGATCCGTGAAGGTAAAGACCAGCCAGCTTGTTTTTTTATTAGCAGTACATTGAGTTCAGGATTTTGGCAACAAGTTAGAAAAAAGCGAGCACATATGGCCACATAAAAACATACGCCAAACTGTTTATTTTTTTATTCTATATCCTTCATTTCAAGAATTGTTTTTGTCGCCTTTTCTCAAGTGCCACAACAGAAAACATACATATTATTCTACTATCTAAAGTTCTCCACACCAAAACAATGCACATATTGCTTATAGTACTAACACACAGGAGGATGAAGACTAAACATGTCTTTTTTTTTCTCAACTAGCAGTGCAGAGTGTTCGTGTTCCTGATAAAATTAAATGTAGTGAGCAGTGGCCATAAGGCAAGCCCAATGGTGATATAGTGTGCTTATGAGAAGCCATGTGTATTTTCATTCTAGATCATCAACATTCTTTCTACATTATTTACAGCACCTCATAGAATTCATTAAATACCATTAAATACACCACCAGACTCTACTATTCCAAATAAGTGCCACCTAGTATTCAGATAGTGTCACACCAGGGTGAACAAGTGTTTAATACTTTATGGGCTATTTATTTTGTCTTTTCATAGTAAAAACGTTTTAATTTTGCTTTTTTTTTTTTTTGCTCTATTTCCTTAATAACAAACATACGATAATAGTCTTGAATATATTTTATGAAGGCTTAAACCTTGCTCTCCACTTCTGTGTCCTTTAATTTGGTTTGTGGATGTTGAGCATTTTAAGTACTGCTATATTTTATGGTTCTGGTTAAGATGTTTTTCTTTCCCAGTGATTGTGTATTTTGAAACACTGCAACACAAATCTACCTGCAGGTACAATAAAAGTAACCTTGACGATCTTAGGTAAGTGGGTGGGTGGATGCTTTGTTTGTTTGTTCTTTGTTTGGATGGAAAGACGTTTCTAACTTTAAAATTTTTTATTTACACAGCCTACTATGTTAGAGTCCCGTCACCAACTACACTGGTTTGGCTTTCTGTCTCATTTTCTGTAAGGTTTATTTTCTTAAGTAAAAAGAAACCTAGCATTTAGCATTTGCAAATATTTGTTTTTGCTGTGGTGTGGTATTTGTAATGAAATGTGATTAACTGTTACTTCCTGATTGGGGTTAAAAACAGCTAATTCAGTAACATTTAGAACTGTAGATTAATTTCAGGCTGTGGCATTTTCTCACCGTTAAGATCATTTTGCCTTGTTTGAAGATGGAGTGGTTTCTTTGTGGTAGCTGTTTTAGATGAGTTTTGATCTGAAAGGACAAATAAAATTAATCAATTTCGTGCACATGTTATAAACAGTTTCCCATAAAAATGTTTATAAGCTGTATTATAAACATATAAATTGTGCATTTCACACAATTCAGCTAAAGTTAGAATGCCAGAAACTCAAAAAAAAAATGACGTGTGGTCCTGTTTCTGAGTATGTTTCCATGTGCGGGAATTAACACCCTAGTCTGCTTAGAAAGACATCAGGACTGCTCCGACCTCAAATTGGGGACATTCCACATGCTGGATTGCCTTGGCAAATATCCTACAATGTGGGGTGTTCCCCGAGGACAAATGAGCACGCAACCTGTTGAATGTTATGTATAGCCAATAAGAAAGAGAGTTGATGGAAACACGGAAGGGAAATTACTGTAACCTCACGTTTGATCTCGAGAGGGTTTGCGAGATTTCCCATCTGACATCTGAATGTTTGCGAGTGAAATCTGTGTGTGGTGTGTAGTGCTTACCGTGTGGCTGGACACCACACACTGTAGGACCAAACCTGTTATATGTACTATTTTTTAATGGTCACATGTGGGGTCTCTCAGGTTTTTGAAAAGCAACCGACAATTTTTAAATCATGTCGTGTGAACCAGGCATAGGCCGACTTGGCCTCCGTCTTCAGTCCATTATTACTTCTATAATTTACTTCTCCTTCTCTAAGAAGTCCTCTCCATTTCCAGACACTGCTGAACCAGGGCCTCAGAAATCTTCCCTCACAGTATCTTGGCATATATACCTCTGTTGGAGTCTCATTGTTAGAATAATTCGAGTAACATTTTCAAAGCAGACCAGAAATTAGAAATTTTACCGATATGCTAACAGGTTACTTATTTCAGTTACTGCCATTGCACAGGAAGTTGTAATCAGAATCAATCCTTCAGCAACACCATAAGGAATAAGGTGGGTAAAGAACAATCTAATTACTTTAACTCACCAATAATAAGGTGAACAGTAGAAGATTTGATCTGGCCATTTAACTTTGGGATGAAGCATCTGTATTGCCCCTCGTCTGCAGCTGTCACGTTGGTGATCCTGAGTGATATGTTGCCTTGTCTTAGACCATCTGCAAACAACGCAGTTCTCCCCTCGTAAGACAAGATCTTCATGTCTGGAACCTCGAGATTGTCTCGGTAAAGATGCACATATTCCATTCCTTTGGGTGGATAGTTGGGGTCAGGCTTGGGGTCGGGTTTTGACCACTCCACCGTCAGGTCCACCACGTCAAACTCCGGCTCCACTTGGCACAGTAGGACGACATCCTCACCTGGAGCAGCTACAATTGGCTGATGGGAGCCTGTCACCTTATAATGACCTAACAATGAATGACAGAAACCTTATAACGCCGACACAATTTAAAAGATTTTCTAAATAATTATACCCTTCAAGGAGTTGCTTTTGAAAATGAATTGAGTACTTTTGGGAAAAACCTCTCACTTTTACTTCAGTTAATGCCTATCAATGTTGCTTCGACTTGTCCATCAATTTCTAACATCTTACATTTGCAAAAGCAACCCGAAACTATTACATTTCCATCACTATGCTTTAGTATTGGTGTCATTTTCTAGTCTGTCTTTCTCTGTGAAAACCTGAATATTGTTTTTCTATATTACTCACTTAGTCCATCGCACAAGAAACCACAAGATAATCTTTTAGTTTCTATTTTCAGTGCAACTGAACTTTCCACCAGCCTGGTTTTGCACTGAATGTGCTTGGAAACTAAGTTTTAACTACTTTAATGAAGAAGAGAAGTGTTCATAGACATAAAAGTCTAACTGATGTACTCCCCTGGTCACTCACAGACAGCTTTTCATAAATTTAGGCTTATATCGTACCACTGATGCTAATTTGATGGACTTGAAGATCAACTAATTTTTCAGAAAGAAAAACTAAAGCCAAACACGACTAACTGGGGCACTCTGAATAAGACATATAGAAAGTCTTGTCATCATGCTAGGGTGAGATTTTTTAAATATTCATCCCTGATCGAAACCGTCAAATTTAGAGTAAATACCAACATTGCAAAAAAGACTCAGACACTTGCACACCAAAACTGCTCCACACATTTATACATTTCCGCACAACATTTTTAATTTCCACCTAAGTATGATTGACCTGTGCTCAGAGACCTTTAAAAAGAAAGTACACATCAGCACAGATTTAGCCAGCCACATGGGAAAGAAAAAAAATGTGCTTTTGATGAGAAAACACCTTTATTTTCCCCTGTCAGTGCAGACATCAGTATTTTAGCGGTAGCTCAATTAACCCAACAGCTGAGAAAGCGTTACAGCAAACTGAGCCAGTACCTCTGTCAGTTAAACAGCCAATCTGGAGAAATACGTCACTGCCAGTAGTTGAAACAAAGATATTTATAGAACAATACAATGAATATTTACATACAATATAACACAATTTATATAACAGATACTACAATACATTTACATATGATAAATGAATTATGAGAAAGTTCCTACTTAAATAAGGTGATATAGTGTGATATTTTTATTGCCCTAAGGCATTTTATTAGACCTACCCGAACACTTTTCTAAGACCTTATTTTTAGAAGGCAACTTTGTTTACATAGCATATTTCAACCGAAGGCAACTCAAAGTGCTTATACATAGTTAAAATGTTAAAACATTTCAACTAAAATAAAAACTTAATTAAGAGTAGCCAACGGCAAATAAAAAGGTTTTTTAACCTTGTTTTAAAGGGGCTCAGGGTAGCAGCAGTCCTGCTGTGTACAGGGAGCTCCAGATCTTTGGAGAATAAAAAACTGAAGGCTGCTTCAGCGTGTTTGGTTTTGTCTCTTGGAATGGAGAGTGGGTTTGATTCAGATGATCTTAAAGGTATTAATACGGGGTTCCATTTGTGCCGAAAATCTGAAAATATGTTTATGTGTCTATGCACGTGTCTGTATATGTACTGTGCTTATGTCTATATGTTAAGCTTATGTTAAGTGTATATGTTAGATGTACATGTTAGGCGCATATGTTAGTCCCAATCCCTAGAATGGTGACGACACTGTATCTGTACCTCTGCAACAACCCATCCCCTCACTGACAACATATGACACCATATCTACCACATCTGTACTTCTGCAACCCCACACTGGCGGGGAGTTGGGACTAACATAAACTTAACATAGACATAAGCACCCAACATGTACAGCTTACACAGACATAAGCACAGTACATATACAGCGTACATAAACGTGTTACATAGACGGTAAACATATTTTTGGCACTAATGGAACCCCATAGATTTATGAGGGTGAAGATCAAAGATGTAGTTCGGGCTCAGACTAGTAAGTGCTTTGTAGATTTTAGAAGAATTTCAAGTTGAAGTATTTCTTTTCTTATTAAATATTTAAACAACACCGTCCTCTTGTACAAAAGTAACCTGACTGTATGTGTGTGGCTCATTTTGATTTTCAAAGACGTGATTATGTTTAGAAATCCCGCTAAAATCATCTATTCATTCTTGATGTGCTACATTTTACAATAATATGAAAATGTAAGCGCTAAGAGGGAAAAAAAGGATTGAACACAGTTATAAATTGGTTCTGTCAAATTGTCAAAAAAATGAAGTGGACATAGCATCAGAAAAACTGGGTAGTCACGCAAGCAAGCAAACTACATATTGCAGTTATGCAGGAAGGTATTTGGGATGTTTATATTAACCCGAGTCAAATGGGGAGCAGGAAAAATATTTAAAACAATGAATTAATGGCATCGCAACCACAGTTGTAAACTCACCTTCAACTGGAGTTTGGGCGGAAAACAGCGCAAACAAAAGAAAACGGAGCATCATTTTGCTTCTTGTCCATTTCGTATCTGATAGAAAACGAAAAGATCACCTCATGTTGTCTCTGAAGGATGTTCACTCAGGGGTTTATATTTGACAGGTTTTCTCCTGTTCCGAGTTACCGCCCCCTGCTGGCGGTCAGACGCCTCGGAGCTCCTCCGGTACTTGGTCCCCATGAAGCGATCACACACTCTATCTAAAGACTCTGAAAGGAACAACTCTCAACTAGTTTCTAACTTTTAGCTCATTTAATCTAAGTTAAGGCAGAGGAATGATTACAGAGATCAGCGCTGAGGCTCCCGTCTCGGACCGTCGCCGTCTGTTAGAGGATGACGAAGAGCCCCGATAGAAGGTCACATACAGTTTTATATCTGGCAATCCAAAGCAATGGATGTGCTCTCCCTGAGTGATTATCGGTAGACTATGTGTCACCATTGTGGTGTCTATCTGTTAGATTGTGTAGTAGCGGGTGTTCATCCTTAATCTAAGTGTGCTGTAGCTTTCTAATCAAACCAGTAATATCAGCTGCTCCACCATCTACCCCAGTGCCCCAGCTTCAGGTCATTTATGACAACCCTTGGGTCATCTGTCCTTGTACTGTATGTCTATGAGCATTCTTATCCTATTGTAACAGAAGGGAAACATTAGAAATTATACTGTATTTTACTATAGTATATTAATAAAGGTTATTCCTAACACTCCCTATAAATATTCTAATCAGATGAAGCGAGGTTTCGGTTAACAGGCGGGGATTGTCCAGCGATGAATAAACTCAGTCATCTGACATTTACCGATAAATAGGTTCCTCATAGGAAACTCTGCAATTTACGGTTTATTATTTGTATTTAAAATAAACTGAATATAAAAGAGAGCAACCTGGAAACTACAAACCTTCGTCAGTCCAAACAAATGAAAGCGTGTCATGAAAACCCCGTAAGCCTTACTTTACTGTCGGGACAGAGAGGTTAACGAGTCGGCCAACTCTGGTGAAGCTTGAAGTTGGATTTGGATATTCAACCTCTGCAGATTCAGCGGCATCTAGCTCACGGTTGATCCGACTCTGGAACTCAGATTTCTATGGAGTAAGAACGCTGTCAAAAACAGTGTGTATGTAAAGACGGAAATGTGTGCATATTAGTCAATAGTGTGCATATAAGTAAAATCCAAAAGAGGTATTATATATTTTCTCTATAAGAATACAAAATAAAATGTTACAGCTTCAATAAATTACAAACACAAAGTTAAAGTTTACAGTTTTGGTTTATTCTTTATGAATACAATATGCTTACAGTTTGTGAATATGATTTATTTTCTATGAGAATAGAATTTACATCAGCGACTTGGCGTCACGTGATCTCAGGATGGTTGATGGAGCACAGAGTCGATTCGTGTTGCGCATGCGCTGTCACACTCTTCACCGCCAGTAAACATAGTGCCGGAATGGGAAATAATTTAGTCTAAAAGGAATATTAGAAAATGATGTACAGTAGGTGGCGGTATGCACTTCTGAATTTGTTGCGTACCGCCAGCAGAAGAAGAAGAAGCAGCAGCACTAGCGCCAAGATGACGGACCAAGAGCATATTAACGACATTAAGACATACAGGGGTTAGACAATGAAACTGAAACACCTCTCATTTTAGTGTGGGAGGTTTCATGGCTAAATTGGACCAGCCTGGTAGCCAGTCTTCATTGATTGCACATTGCACCAGTAAGAGCAGAGTGTGAAGGTTCAATTAGCAGGGTAAGAGCACAGTTTTGCTCAAAATATTGAAATGCACACAACATTAAGGGTGACATACCAGAGTTCAAAAGAGGACAAATTGTTGGTGCACGTCTTGCTGGCGCATCTGTGACCAAGACAGCAAGTCGCTGTGATGTATCAAGAG
>JAHHUM010000180.1:0-118782 GCA_036173005.1 Crenichthys baileyi | reverse complement strand
AAAAAAAAAGGGAATGGAGAAAAGAAAAAAAAAAGGGACTTTGGGTTTTTATAAAATTCAAAGAAGCCGGGAAAAGAAAAAAGAAACGGGGAAATGGCAAAAAAAGAGAAGAAAAAATTTAATTTTTTCGGGTTCTCAGATTTGGCATACGGGGTTTTAAATTTGGGTACTTTTTTTTATTTTGGGGAAAAACTTTGGGAAAATAGTAAATGTAAATATTTGGAAAATAGATTAAACCCAATAGAGCATTTTCTGTAAAAAAAAGAGGGAAGAGAAGACAAAAACAATTCATTAAAAATTTTTTAAATAGAATAAAAGTTTAAATTAGTTTTTTGGTTGTTTTTATTTAAAATTAAAATTCAAAAAGTAAAATTATGGGCCCAATTTATTTTTGTTATCTAAAAAATAACACGGGGCTGTACAATAAAAGGGTATTTCCTAGAGCCTTTTCGGGGTCCACACCCGTACCAGTAGGGGGGGGGGGTTAATTCCCCAAATTTTTTTTTGTTTGCCCCCCCCCTTTTATAAATAAAGAAGAAGAAGAAGACGAGGGGGTTTTTTTCTGCGAGCTCAAAGCATCGGTTTGCTGGATTTTTGGTTTTTCCCGGGAGTTCAATTTTTTTCAGAAAACTTTTAAAGGATCTTTTGAAGAGAAGTAACAAAAAAGGGATTTGGGGGGACAGAGCTAAAAACGGGGGCCCGGAGACAGCATGGGGAGGTTTCCCCCCAAACAGTTTAAAGGGGAGGACAAAAAGATCAGCGGGTTTTAAATCCTGGAGGCTGGTTTCAACCCCAAAATTTTTGCTGAAAAGATTAGGTTTGATTTTTTCCTCTCAAAAACAGTTTAGGAACTTTTTTAGGGTGACTATGGATTAGCTTCCTAAAGCCCAAATGCCCCCATAGATTTAAAAAACGTAAACGTTTCCCTTTTGGGTTCCTCCTTTTGGGAAACGACCCACGGTCCGCCTTTTGTTTGGGTTTTTGTTGCCCTTTCCCATCACTGATACAATTTTGCAAAGAAAAAAAATTAAAAAGCAAAAAAATTGTTTTTGATGAAGGAGGTTGCCAAAATAAGTTGTCGCTCGTTTTAATGAAAAAAATAGGGGTTTTTTAAAAAACAATTGGGTCTTCTTTAAAACTGTTAAATTTAGCAAGTCTTTTAGAAAAAGGGAAAAACTGGGGATTGGCGCTATTTTCTGATGTTGATATCCCCCCCGGGGTTTTTAAAAATCGGGAAAAGACCCGGGGCGCTTTCCCCGCGGAGGGCGACCCAACCGAAAAAAAAGGGAGGGGGAAAAGGGAGGAGGAGGGGGGTTTCCGCAGGAGTGCACCCAGCCGTCAGCTAAAAGTGTTTTGGTTTAGAAAAGGGGGGGCAAAATTTAAAATTTTTAAAAGGTTTTGGTAATTTCTTCAAAAGCTCTGGGGGCCTTAAGTCACGGGGTGGCCCAAACACCGGTCATAGTTTTTTTTGGTCCTTTTAAGTTAAACCCCATCATCAAAATTCCACCCCTTTTGTATGATTTTCCCCTTATGGGCCTTTTTTAAAAAAACCCCTTTTTTACAGCATAAAGGCATCTTTTTGGAAAAACGGGCCAGGGAAAAACACAGGCCTTTGTACCTTTCACCCACCCTTTTTAATCCCCCCACCCTTTTGCCAATACTTAGTTTTTTCCAGATTTTCTCCCTTTACCGGCTTTTCCCTTTTTTACCCCCCTTTCCTTATTTTTGTAAAATTTTTTAAGTTTTGGGAACAGTCTAAAATTTTTTTGTATTTTTTGGGTTTTAAAAAAAACTTTTATTTGAAAAAATTTTGGGAAATCTTTTTTTCAAAAAAAATTCTTTTAAAATCAAATGGGGCACATCCCCCAAAAGGGCGTACACAACCACTTTGGGTGGAGTTTTGGGTTGAAAAAAAGGGTATTTAAAGGTACCATTTTCCAAAATTCGAGATACATTTTAGCCCCCTGAGTTTTATGAATGTTTTTAAAAGACATGTATAGTTAGACAAATGACATGGAATTCCCGGAGTAAAATTCACAATTTTCCATGATGCAAATAGTATCTTCCCCCTGCCTTTTTTTGGATTTTTAAAGTTAATTCCCAAAAAGGTTCACCTTGGAATGTCTTGGCTTGGGCTTCATTTTTCTCTCACCTTATGGGGGGGCAAAAAAAAAAATTTTCTCCTCCCTTTTTCCCCCGGTATTTTTCAACCCGTATGTTTTGAAAAACAATATGAGTTTTTAAAAAAAAACATAGATAATAAATAAATTTTGGGCTAAGTACTTTTTTGATGCATTTGAAAAGGGGGGAAACAAATTTTTAAGAATAGGGACCTCAAGCATTTAGTGGTTTTCTTTTAATTTTTCTATTCCCAGGAATAAAAAATTTATTGATTTTGGGGTTCCCCTTTTGTAAGACAATTTTAACGAAAATTATTTTTGAGAAATCAAAATCCCTTAAAAAAACGTTTTTTTTTTGAAAAACCCGCAAATTTTGGTTAGAAAAAAAAAAAAATTTCTGTTTTTTTTCCCGCGGGGCCCTATTCTTGTTATTTCAAATGTGTTTCTAAGGTTAAAAAATTTTGTTTTGACATCTCACCTCATTCCAAAATCTTTTGGGGGAGGCGGGTTTAAAGAAAAAACCCCCCTTTCCCGACCAAAAATTAAATTTTAAAAATATTAAAAATCTTAATATTGTAAAATTTTTAAATTAAATATCTTTCAAAATAACCTGCAAGGGGTGGGGAACGAAAATGCTCGTTAGGGAAATTATGAACAATCAGATCTCTGTGTATGATGGAGCTAAATCATTTAAAGGGGTTTTTAAAAAAAGAAAGGGGGGAATTTTTAAAATTTCAATTTTGGGTTTAAAGGGAGCCAAATGAAAAAGGGAAAGCTAAAATAGGGGAAATAATTTATTTTCCCCTTTTTAATTTTTCATCAGAACTCTTGCTGCAGCATTTTGAATCAGCTGAAGGCTTTTAACTGCATTTTGTGGACATCCTGATAGTAAAGAATTACAATAGTCCAGCCTTGAAGTAACAAATGCATGGACTAGTTTTTCAGCATCAATCCTGGATAGGATATTTCTAATTTTGGCAATGTTCCGGAGATGAAAGAAGGAAATCCTAGAAACCTGTTTAATATGGGATTTAAATGACATGTCCTGGTCAAAAATAACACCAAGGTTTTTTTACTTTATTATCGGAGGTCAATTTAATGCCATCCAGGTTAAGTGATTGACTAAGCAGTTTCTTTTTTAAAGACTCTGGTCCAAAGACGACAACTTCTGTCTTGTCTGAATTTAGAAGCAAAAAATGTAAAGTTATTCAAGTTTTTATGTCTTCAAGACATGCTTGTAGTCTATCTAACTGGTTGGGCTCATCAGGATTTATGGATAAGTAAGCTGAGTATCATCAGCGTAACAGTGAAAATTTTTTCTATGCTGCCTGATAATTGTCCCTTTTGGGAAGCATATAAAATAGTAAAGAGAATTGGCCAAGTACTGAACCCTGTGGAAACTCCAAAATTTAAAACCCGGATTTTTAAAAAATATTTACCCTTTTTATTTGGGCCCAACCCTAGAATCTGCCCGGGACAAATAAGTTTTAAACCACCCCTATGCTGTTCCCCTGATCCCTACAGAATTTTCCCAGCCTTTCTAAGAGAATATCAGGGGTCAAATGACCCAAATAAAGCACTGAGATCTAAAAGAACCAGTACAGACCAACCCAAATTATTTGGGGAAAATTAAGAATATCATTAGTGACTTTCGCAGAGCTTTTTCCCTTTGTAGATGAGCTCTGAAAACCTGACTGAAACTCTTAAAAACCAAATCATTGCTGTGAAAAATTGGCTCACAAATTTGATTAGCGCAATTTTCTAAAAAATTTTTAGATGAGAACGGTGGGTTTTTGGATATGGGGTTCTGTAATTTTTTAAGTCATCCGTTTAAAGGGAAAAAGGTTTTTTAATTTTAAGGGGTTTTAACTATGGCTACCAAAAAACCAGAATTTTTTTCTAGGGGAACCTGGCTTTGAATGGTCTAGGGTTGAAAGTGTCCTTTCCATTTCAGGATTATGGTTGCAGAAGGGCTCACTGGAACGTCAGAAGCTTAAAAATGCAGGTGTAATCATTGCCAAAAATTTTAATTTAGCATTAGTAGGCCCTTTTTGTGAAGGTCTCTTTGCTTTACCATTTTTAAACCCCCTTTTGTGCAATATTTCAGTAATAAAAAACCCTTCTTATGGGCTATCAATAAATTGAAACCAAACCTGATATCGTTTAAACTAAAAAAAGATGTTTTTCTAAATGCTGACAGTTTTTTAATAGGTTGTTTGGTTTTTTAAATGCCCCCTTCAGAAATCCATTTCTTCATGGGTTAAATAATTATTCTTTTTGTCCATTCCGATTTTTTAACCCTTAAACTTTCTTTGTGGAAAAATTGGGGCTTTAATTTTTATATATAAAGGGGTTTTTGATTGTTGCCAACATCTGGTGGGGATTCTAGTCAGGGGAAAGAGGGAAAGCCCAAAAAAATTTTTCATATAGGGTTTTGTTGGGGAAAAAGGGTGAACAAAATCCCCAAAAATAAATAAACCAGACATAAGAACCCAAACAATGCAAAAAAAAAGGATAAAAATTTAAAAGGGGTAATTAAGTAAAATTTTTTTAATGTAACCAAAGCACCTAAATATATTTTTTATTAAAAGTGACTCAGTTCAGGCTAAATTTCAAAAACATTCTAATATCCCTGAGGGTTTTTCCCAATGTTTCCTGCAGATTTTAAAAGCAGTGCGGGGGGTTAAAAAAAAAAAAGCACCCTTTTAAAAACCAGGGGGACATTGTGCTGGCCTAAAATGACCCAAAGCTCCACCACAGAAAGAAAAAACGGGAGGGGGGTCTAAAACCACCCGGGGGGGAAGGCAGCTCAATGGGAAGGAGAGATTGATAACATCAGGTTTCCGAACTGCTACCCCCAATAAAGATTTAGGATGAAAAAAGGGCCCCTCTGCTCTCCAAAAGGTTTTTATAAAGGGAACCAAAAATTTAAAGGCAGAGCGCTTCCAGAAGACGTGATGGGGGAAAGAATCCTAAAGGATACAAAAATCAGGGAAAAGGGTTCCTTTTCCCCTCAAAAACCCTGAAGACACGGGAGAAGGATGAAAAGGCCGATGATGAAAAGGGCCCCCCGCCCTCTGAGCTCAAACATTGTCGGGGACTCTGGGACTAAAAATTTTAAGGACTGGAAAATGACGGGAAAGGAAAAGCAAGCTCCTGAGTCAAAAGGGAAACCATTAAAAAAACCCTTTTTGGGCCCCCCTTTAGTTTGCTGAACAATTAGTTAAACCGTGGTTTTCTTCAAAAAGGGACAGATAAATTTCAAAAAATAGGATTTTTAAAAGTTTGGGCTGGTGGGAAGAAATGTTTCACAGAGAAAAAAAAATGGGGGAATCCCCAAAGGGAAAATTTCCCAAAACGGGGTGAATTTTAGCTGTAAAGGGACTGGGGTAAAACCTTAAATTGGAAAATGCCCTTTAAAAGAACTTTTAAGAAAATCCACACTGGGAAGAGAAAACCTTTCTGTTTGTGACCCTATGGGGACAAAGATTTACTGAAAAAGGGAAATTTTAAAAACACACACATGAGAAACCCAACACTGGACGGGAAAACCCTTTCTGTTGGATCTATGTGGACAAAGTTTTAAACCCAAAAAAGGGAATTTAAGCAACCCCACATAAACCCCACATTTGGAAACAGGGGGAACCTTCTGTTTTGAATCTAGTGGAAAAAAAGTTTTAAACCGAAATGGAAGTTTAAACCCCAAAACAGAAAATTTCCACACTGGACGAAACCTTTCTGTTGTGATCTGTGGGGGACAAAAGATTTTCTAAAAAAGGGAAGTTTAAAAAAACACATGGGGAACCCCACAGGACAGAAACCCTTTTCTGTTGTGATTTATGTGGACAAAGTTTTAAACCCCAAAAAAAAAAATTTTAAAAACAAACACATGAAAATCCGACACTGGAAAGGGAGCCCTTTCGGGTTGTGATCAAATGTGGAAAAAAGTTTTAAACCCAAAAAGGGGGACTTTTAAAACACACACATGAAATCCACACTGGACCAAAAAAACCTTTTTCTGTTGTGATCTAGGGTGGACAAAATTTAAACCAAAAAAGGGAAAAGTTTAAACAGACAAAATGAAAATCCACACTGGACAAAAGACCTTCTTTTGTGATCTAGGTGGACAAAGTTTTAAACCCCAAAAGGGAAAATTTTAAAAAACCCCACAGAAAACCCACACTGGCCCAAAAACCTTTTGTTGTGATTCTATGGGGGACAAAGTTTTAAACCCAAAAAAGGGAAATTTTTAAACAGACACATAAAGAACCACCCCTGGAAAGACCTTTCTGTTGTGATCTATGGGGAAAAAGATTTAACCAAAAAGGACTTTAAAACCCACACCCAATAAAATTTCCACACTGGACAAAAACCCTTTTTCCTGGGGGAAATCTATGTGGACAAATTTTTAACCCAAAAAAGGAATTTTAAAACCCACCCACATGAGAAATCCACCTGGACAAAAGGGCGTTCGGGTTTGATCTTTTGGGGAAAAAAAGGGATTTATTTGAAAAAAAGGAATTTTAAAAAACAAACACTGAGAACCCCACACTGGACAAAAACCCTTTCTTTTGTAAAATCTATGGGGGAACAAAGATTTACTGAAAAAAAGGAAAAAATTAAAAACAGACAATGAGAATCCACCTGGCCCCAGAAACCTTTCTTTTTGATTTAGGGGGAAAAAGTTTTTAGCCTTTAAATCAAGTTTAAACCCCACACAGAGAATCCACACGGGACAGAACCCTTTTTCTTTTGTGATCTATGTGGAAAAAGGATTTAGCCAAAAAAGATATTTTAAAACCCAAACACGAGAGAACCCACACTGGACAAAAAACCTTTTTTTTTTTTTTTTTTCTGTTGTATCAAATGTGATAAAAGTTTAAAAACAAAAAAACATCATTTAAAAACCCCAAACATGAGAATCCCGCTAGAGGGGGAAAAAATTTTTTAAAGGTTTAAATGTTTAAAACAGATTAGGGGTCGCTGAAAAATTTTTGTGATTTTAAGGAAAAAGGGCCGCGGCGGGAATACTTCTAAATTGAGGAAGCCCCTAGTTAAGCAACAGATTTTTGAAAAAGGGTTTTTGGGGGAAGGGGAAAGAAACCCAAAATTTTCATCAGCCTCAGTTTAAATCGATGCAATTTGTCCCTTTACATTTTTCCCTTTTATTAAGAACAAAAAACTGGTATTTAAAAGGGGTTTTTCATTTTGGGGAAAAATGTGTGAAAAATCTAAATTTTTAAAATAAAAAACAGAGGGGATGGTTTTTTATGAGATATTTAAAATTTTATGTATAGAATAATACTACCCCTCCCGGTTCAAAAAGGTTTTTAGATGCCCTTTCGCACTTAATTGGTTTCTTTATTTTTAGGGACAAATTGAAAATTGAGATTTCCACCAAAAGGTAACGAAACTTTAAAGGGAAAACCCAAAATAGAGTTAGGTAGTAAAAAAAAAAAATTGAAATAACATTAAATTTTCATATGTGTTCTTTCAAATTTTGTTTCCCCTTTAGTGAGAATCTACGTCCCCAAGGGAAATTGCTTTTAACATAAAAAAACCCATTGAAAGAAAAAGTGGTTTAAAACTTTTACCCCAGATTTTATTTTAATGGAAAATTTTTAAAGATTTTTAAAACATTTAATACCACTAACCCCACATAAAAATGGTTTGGGTTTTTTTTTTTAACAAAATCCTGTTGGGATAAATTAAATTTTTTACACCAGGGTTTATGAACAAATAGGGGGGGGCCATAAAGTCAATACAAAGGCCACAATTCCTGCAAAAAAAACCTGGGGTCCCAAAGCGAGTGCTGGTACCCATTCCCAGGTACCAAGTTTGGTACCGTAGGGTTTTCAGTTTGTAAATGTACCCACCCTAGTCAGGAGGGGGTTGATCAGACTGGTTTTAGATGTCTTGCCCCTTTTTCCCCAAATGAATTATTTTGGGAAGCTTTTACCGTTTTTTTCCCACGTCAAGTATCTCAATAATTTTTCTCGCCTCACCATTGCTCCTATTACACAACGACGCACGCTTTTTTTAAATCCCAAACACAGCTTTTTGTATAACATAGGTGACGCAGAAAACCCTTTTCAAAGGAAACTGTATGTCGTGCTGTCGGGATTTTTGCGTTGCTCTTAAACTGTTACTGTACAGCTGAGGTTCCCCTGGTGTCGATTGCAAAATTCAGTTTAAGTTTAGGTTGTCTTCCTTTGCAGAGGGGTTGCGTGTCTCTTAAACCCGTCACACACAGGGGGACCAGGGGTTTTAAAATTTTGTGAAAAAGTGTAACTGTGGTTTAATTTTCATCAGAAAATAAAATACTTATTTTTAGTTAAACTTTAAATGTGATTCTAGATGGGGGCCCCACACTCCCTAACAAACAGAAAACAAAAAAGGGAAAAATGAAAGAAGAAATTTTACAGAACTGGGAGGAATCGTGGGAAAAACTTTAAATTTTGTTGGTACACTTTTGGGGACTTTCAAGCATTATCTTTTGATATATTTTTTGGGGTTTTCCCGGGGCCTCATTCGCTGCATACAAGGGAGTTACTTTCACTGGCCCTTTACTGAATGAAGGAGATTGTTTTATTTGTTTTAAAACTATATTGCCCAGTTTTATATCTTTCTCAAAAGAGTGTTAACATTTATTCTGTCCCTCTTACTTGCTGAAACCCCCAAATTTTAATTTTCCCGAGTAGCTTTGTTGAAACCACACGTTTGTTTTAAATGTTTTTTTTAATGTTTTCCTGGGTTTTATTCTCCTTTTTCTATACAGCCTCGTTTTGGGGGGGGGGCCCTTTTTTTTTCCCGAAATTGGTTTTTTATAGCGTCTTTCTGGGAAAATTTTTCTTTGGTTTTTTTTTGTGATGTATGAACCTGGATGCTTTCAAATTTTCCCCTTTTTTTTTGTTTCTTTACAAACCCAAACTTCCCCCATTGTGGGGGGAAAAGAATTTTCTAAAACCCCATTCTGTATTAAAAAGCCTTTTTTTAATATTTAAAAGAGTTTGGGCATAAATCTATGAAAAAAACATGGGATGGTGCATCCCCATTTTCAGGGAAGTTTGGGGCTGTGCAGGGGCTCCCCCACTAATTCTAGGCTTGACCGGGGGGAGTTTATATTTTTAAAAACCCCTAAATTTTAAATTTAAATTTCTGATTTAACCCAAAAACACTTCTCTTAAAATAAAACAATTTGTCCTTTCCAAAAATTTATTTTATTATTCATTTTTCAGTATTTTTCGGAAACCCGACAAGGGGGGGGAGGGTACAAAAAAAACAAAGGGTGACATAAATCTGTGCTCACGCTTTATTAAAACCGGGGTTGGTTTTGCAATTTTCGCAAGCAGAGTCTCAATGATATTGTTAAGGGGTTTTAACACATGGCCCACAGCGGGGAGGAATTCGGTTTTCCACCCCGTTTGTTTTTTTTTTCTTTTTAGTGCTGAACCTTTTTTTTTTTGGCTCCAAGTATTTCAATTTGTGGGTTTTCCCGCAGCGCATTTTTTGGTATTTTTTTCGGGTTTTGATTCTGTTTTCCTGTTAAATACAACTTGGGCAGCTGTTTCACATGGGGCTTTAAGGGGGGGCCCAAAAATATCAATTTCAGCTGCATTTACTTTTTTTTTTTATATTAAAAATTTCCCCCAGCCAAAAACCCTTTAAATCCTTACCCCATTTAAATTGGGATAAAGTTGAATATACCCAGTGAAAGCTGTGTAATTAGTTGGGAAAGGTTAAAAAGAACAATTTTCCTGCAACATTTTTGATGCATTTTCTTACAATTGGGCTGTGGGAGCTTTCCCTAAGTTATATGTGTTTTGCAAACAAGATTTCAAAGTTTAATTTTCACCAAACCCAAAAGCTGGGAGGACGGGAACCCCTTGAGGGGTGGGGCTGTTTCATCCGTGCTTTGGGTACTTTTTCCAAAAAATGATTTTGTATCATGAGTGCTTCCAAAAAATTACAAAAAAAGATGCCCCTTAAATGTAAATGCCAAAAAAAATGCTGGGAATTTGGGGGGGGGGGATGTATTTAAATTTTTTAACAATAGGGTAAAAAAGGTAAAAACGAAGATTTGGGGCAGAATGGGGCCCTAAGAGACCCTGCCCCAAAAAAAAGGTGTTTTTAAAATGGGAGCAAAAGGGGAGGAAATTTGGGCCCGGGGTAGAACCCAACCTGTGGGTTTAAGAGCGTCATTTTAAACATGGGTTTTATAGTCGACTAAAAATAGAGGCTAATATAATGTGAAAGGATGGCATTTGGGCCTTTTGAAAAAACACCCTCCACACCCCCCTTTTCCCACCATCCCAACAACCCCCCGGTCTACATGGATCCCCTTTTCCCGGTTTCCAGGAAAAACCCCCCTTTCTCCCGGACCAGAAAGTTGCCCTGTGGGAAAGGTTTTTAATATTTTCATGAAAAAATGGGGCCCCAAATTTTGGGCCGTACTTTTGGAAAACCGATGTTGGGGAAAAATCCCGGATGCCATTTTACAGTGATGAATAAGGGGTGGGTGCCCTTTTAAATTTTATCTGATAAGGTAACCCAAAGCCCTGTAAGGAAAAATGAAAAAAAACCTATTTAAAGTAAAATTTTATTTCACAATTTTACTTTTCAATAGAATATAAATGTTTGAGAGTTCCAAATAAACAGGTGTTTTTGTGAAAATCTATTTTTAAGTGTTCATCGGAGCAAACAGGGCCCGGGGGGGAAGAAACTGTCTCCCGTGGAAAAACTGGTATCCGAAATTTCCCCTCTGTACGCCGACCTGACAGTAAAAAATCTAAACAATTTTTTTGCAGGGTGTGTGGGGTCTTTTTTAGAGATTTTAGCAGCCTTTTTTTTTTGAAACCCTAGACCTTTATAAAGTCCTCGATTGGGGGAAGGTCAGCCCTGATGTCCTCTATGCAGGGGCCCCCGATTGTTCAAAGCCCAAACCCGGGGCCGTCCCCGTTTTGTTGATTTAAAACAAACCCCAAATGAGATGGAGGAAGGTAGGGACAGACGAATTATAGCCCGGGAGAAGATGACCCCGCAGCTCCCCGGGGAAGGTTGTTCTTCTTGATTTGCCTCAGGAAGTACAGTCTCTGTGGGCCTTTTCTGAAATAGACATGTTTAAGGACAATTTGAGGTTTTGAGAAATGGTGGTTCCTGGGCCCCGAAGGGGGTCCACAGTAGAGACGTTGTTGCATGTGGTTCTGACCCCCCCCCAGTGCCCCAGCCGATCTACCTCCTGTCGTTGCGACTAGAGGCTGAATTTTTTCGGGAAATCCCCGGGACGGGAGACAGCATTATAAAGATCACGTTTTGGGACGGAAAAAGGAAAAAAAATAACGGGAGAGGGAGCTCCCAAATAAGGGAAAAAAAACAGGATCAATTGTTTTTGGAAAAGTAAAACTGGGACTTTTTTAAAATTTAAAAAAAAAAAAAAACTTGGCACGACGCCGCCATTGTGTAGTTTTTTTCCAAGAAGATATACTAAATGAGAGTCAAACAAAACTAAACCCCAAAACCCAACCCTGCTTTGTTGATTTTTTTCCACCTGCGTTCAGAATGGAGGGAGCAAACGAGGTGGAGAACTTGCGTGGAAAAAATTGGATTTGAACGTAAGTCAAAGTGGACTTATCTTTTAAAAATCATGAGCGAAGGAAAAGTCGCAAATATTCCGAACTTCAGGAGGTTGAATGCTGCGTTGTTAACACACAGTATCTGCTTGTAAAACGTGTTTAGTCGAAATCAAGTACACCAGGTTTAAAAGGCAAATTTTGGGGATTGAATCAGCCCTGTTTTTCATTCGTAAAACAAAAAGTACCATCACGCGAAAGTCTCATCTGACCAACAAAAAATTGCTCACATGTGCACTAAAGATTTAAGACCCTTTCCCACGTAGGGGGGAAAGCTACGGGGGGCCGCGAGGGACTGGGGGAATTTTTTTTTTTTCGTCCCCTCGCAAACCTTTTTCGTTTGCTCGCAAAAATTGTTTAAACGCCTTAGAAAGGGCATTTTTGGAACAGCAGCCAATGACAAAATGTTACAAAACAAACAGATGATATGGTTTATTTGTCTACAGGTAACATCAGTTTAAAGCCATTAAAGCTAAAATAAGAAGAAACCCTTAAACCAGATAAAAAAAAAAAGCACAAGGCGTGCAAAAAAAAAGTCACACATGCACCCAGCAATAACAAAAAAGTGTCAAGATGTGGTTTTGTCCGTATTATTTTCCAGGTACAGTAGGGGGATAATACACTTGTGGATAATAACTTCTATGAGTCTGATTAAAATTTTTTATTTAAGGCGATTTCAAAAAAAAAAATCAATAAATCTCAAAAAAAGGATGTTTGTTTTATCCATTTTTTCAGTTATCTGGTTTGGAAAATCCAAAAGTTTGCGAGCAACGGAAAAAGTATTTGGGGGGAAAAAGCAAAAATACTGCGTGGGGAAAAAAAAATTTCCCCCAGTCCCCTCCGGGTCCGTAGAAAAGGTTTTATCAAAGGGAAAATATTAAATAAATACGTTGTGAAAAAAGAAAAAATTGAATGTACCATTTTAAAAGTACAATTATTTTAATACACATTAAAAAATTAGTGTACCCCTAAATTCGTCATGTCGTCTTTAAAATTATCTTATTTAAAATTTATAATAGTCCATTTCATGATATAATGGTACATTTTTTTTTTAATGATGTTTAAAATAAATGGTACCCTTTTAAATTTTTTGTTACATTGCTTTCTGTTACATTTACTTCACTTATGGGACTCCAACAACGAATTGAATTGTTTGTCCAGTTATGACCCCTCACACATTTTTTGTGCCTGTATAGGCAGGTCATGGATCAGAATTTAGAAAATCAGGAGATGCGGGAATGAGAAAAAACGAGAACACACATCTAAAACTGTTCAGGGAAGGGTCCATGAGGATGTGAACCAATGAGGTACAGTTTCCTAAAAATCTGTGAAGGTTAATGCCTTTTGAACTTTTGAGGTACACCAAGTACAGTTCTACTTGCTAGGTGGTTTCAGCCCCAATTTGGAAACATAAAAAGTAAGTCATTGTTCAAGGAAACAATCACTATAAAGAGAAAATACAACTATGTAAATTTTTTTCTTCGCCTCCGAATAGGCATGTCTGTTTCCTTGTTTGATAATTTTCTTTATTTCTTCATATTATTCTTTAACTTTAATGGCTTTAGTACACAGCTAAAAACAGGCGGACCTAAAGTGGTGTGTCAGTTCAAAGAAATTGCCAAAGATAACTGAAGAAAACAAAATGGGAGTGGCAATGAGTGGGAGTCTATTCTCAAATGGAGGCAGGATGGGAGTGGGAGTCAATTTACCAGAGTGGGATGGCGACAGGATTTTTTTTTTTATGCTGGCGTGGCATTGGGATGGGACAAGACTTTTTATTCCTGTAGGAGCGGGGATGGGACAGGAGAGAAAATACACTCCCTGGTCCACCCTCTAATGCGACCCATATCCACGTTCTGATCAGCTCAGTAACGGTGACATCTGTTAAACTTCAGGAGTTTCACAGACGGATCCGCAGTGAGGTACAGTCATTGTGTAGAGGGAGAAGAGGAGTGGGGAAGAGAACACCACCCCCTCACCTGCTGCTGTCTGTCCTTGGGAAGCTAGTGATCACTGACAGGTCGGAGGCTGGGACTTGGAGCAGGTGAGCTTCTCATGGAGGATATCTGGGTTGATGGGGGTTGAAGCACGAGCTGAAGTCAGGTGTACATCCTCTGGGGGGTCAAGGATGTTGCAGGATGAAGTGAGTTCCCAATTAACTGCATCGTCCTGCCGACCGTTGCCGCGTAGGCAAACGGCAGGGGGGTACCAGCAGGAAGGCTGTGATGTCTTCAGGTGCTTCAGCCACCAGTGCTCAAAGGATTTCATGACCACAGACTAAGGGCAACAGGCCTGTAGTCATTTATCCTGTGGTGGGTGGTGGGTTTCGGGACCGGGATGATGGTGCGAACCTTTAAAAGGAGGGAACCTCACACAGCTCCACAGTGGACCTGGTTTGTATGAAAATCATGAGAACATCATAGAAATCTTTTTATTAACACTACTCCAAACATAATTGTAATAAAATTAATAAAATAATAAAATTACTTCCGTAAAAAGGTTATTATGGTTAACTTCAGATGGTACTCCATAATAACATGAATAAGTTGCACTGAGATAGTAAACTTAAGAATTTACAGATATTTTCCGAGCTAATTAAAGCACTTATCTTTTACAAGCACTCCCCGAAGAACTCGGCTGCTCATTGTCTGTTTGAAATTGTTCAAAATTTATTGAACAGTTGCCCTCGATCGCACTAAATGTAATCTTGGCGATTATGCATTACTTCAGAGTCCACTGCGAAAAGACAGCGGATAAAACAAGCGGCGCAGATTCAAGCATAGATCACGAGACACAATCAAAGCAGTGGAGGAGGGGAGGAGTGTTGTGATTGGCGCAGCTTAACAACCAAATTAAGCAGCCATAGAACTCGACTTGCATAGTATAGCAACACTCAACCAGGTAAGAAGCTCCAAATGTGAAAGGTTATAATTTGGTAGTTAAAAAATTAATTGGAATATAGGCTACCTAATGTATTATGTGTTCTGATGCCACAGTTTCGTTGAATGTAAAGACATATGACAATTGTGTAATTCCAATATTTAGTTAGAATTTCAGTAAAATCGAAAATGAATTAAAGCAGCTAAATATGAGCAGCTCTAAACCAAGCAATGACTGAGTGTATGGGAGGGAGTGCTTCTGATAGGCCACAAGTTTACACAATTTATGCTGCCTGCAACTCACGGTTCTGGTGGGTATGGTGTTATCCAGCAGAGAAGTTTATTGGTCATGTACACACTCAGTCATGGCATTAGTGTCCTCTCCCATGTGGCTGGCACAGTTGCGTCCCAGTCTGTAGCTCAACATAACAGGTAACATAGCTAATCCAGCATGCTGCCACCTTGAGTGGTGCAATTATCAGCAAGACTGCACGAGGAAGATTACTCACCTTTACATTTATTTCGTGAGGGCTGGCTGATTGTCCTCTAACTTAAACTACTTCTCCTTCAATTGGAGAAGTTGCTCAATCCTGATCCTCTCAAATCCAGGGGCGAGCCAGTCTTTATTATTTGGGGCCAGAGGGGGGTCAAGCGCTATCTCAGGGGGCCACAAACTATGGAGAATGATTTGTTTCTCTATACAATCAGTTTCCAAATGTTACTATATTTATACATACCAAGTACACAAGGAGATGAGATTTGTGTACATAAATTGCAGTTTATTAAACAATGTAACCCAAAAAAATAGACAAAAGTAAAACCCTTAAAAACTACTGTAATTGCTATCCAATGTTGATGTTTCCTGCTTTTATTGAGAAAATTGTTGCTTGTATGTAAATAGAATGTGTAAATATTATTTTAAATATAAAATAATGTTGAAAGAAAATATATAAGTTGTACCATTATCCTATTGTAACCAGTATTAGATCAATATGTATATTATGTAGCGACTATCAGGCTCTTTGGGTTTGGCTGGCTCCAGGTTACTACCCGCTTACAAACAATGTCCAGACTTGGGGAAATAAGTTGGGGGGTGCTCCCAGTTATTGAACAGCTTTAAAATAGATGATAATCCAACATCAAAGTGATGGTTCTACAATAAGCAGGCATGATGGATAACATAATGTGGTGAGTGGAAGTATAGAGACGAAACATGATCAACAGTAGCGGTGAAAAGCCGGAGGAACCTCCCTAAACCCAAACCCTCTGCCTTCTCACCTCTGCACCTATATTACACAATGTGTACTTGGCAACATTTTTTTCTTTTCATGTTCTTCCCCCCCCCCCCTTCTGTTCTTTTTTAAACACTGTCATCTGCATATTATGTATTCAAGAGCCCTATACAGAAGAAGCAGGTATGAAAATCGGATGAAGGATTTATTCAAAAATAAATAAAATAAAATATAAACATAGATAGTCAGCAGGTTTCAGTTAAGTAAGAATTACCAATGGGTCCTTTCGGAGAGCAAAACGCAGTACTGGACACAGCTAGAGACCTTCCCTAACCCCAAACCTCTGCCACTTCTCACCTCATGCACATATACACCAAAAATTGTTTACTTGTTCAACATTTTTTTCTTTTCATGTTCTCCCCCCCACCCTTCTGTTGTTTTTGTTGTTGTTTAACACAGTATCTGCAATATGATGTATTCAAAGGAGACCTATACAGAAAGAAGCAGTATAGAACATAAATTTAGATGGATTTATTCAAACATAACAAAAGTGCATAAGGTGATTGTACAACCCACCCGACAGCACTCTCCCGGGAAGGGATAGAGATACTCCCACGACACTAAATGAGGACCGAAGACACGAAATAACGATATGTAGCAGGTTGGCCTGTACACAGTTCAAGTAGCGAACAACGGCAATTTTTAACCCCCAAACCTGGGTCCTGTTGGAGGAGCAAAAGCAGTAATGTACACAGCTGGGAAGAGGTTAGTTTAGTTTCAGTTTAGTTCTATTATATAGGCGCCAATTCCAAACACGGCGTCTCAAGGCACTTCACAAAAGTCAGGTACATGCATTACAATTAATCCGAATATTGAACAGTGCAGTCAGATTCTCGTATATTTATTCAAATTGGATAAAAGTTGTCCTATCTAAGGAAACCAGCAGATTGCATCCAGTCAGTGATCAGTGCAGCATTCACTCCTCACGGATGAGCATGTAGAGACAGTGGGACAGTCACTGGCGTTTGACCTTTGCAGCAAACCCCATACTGAGCATGCATGTAGCGAATAGTGGAGAGGAAAAAATCCCTTTTAACAGGAAGAAACCTCCAGCCAGAACCAGGCCTCAGTGTGCAGCGGCCATCTGCCACGACGACTATGGGGTTAGAGAGACACCCACAAGAGCAGAAGACACAAAGAGAACAAAGAAGCACTGAATCCAGGAGTACTTTCTATGGGAAGGAAAAGTAAATGTTAATGGATGTAGCTTTCTTTAGTCGTTCACCTAGAAAGAAAGAACAGATAAAACTCTGAGCCAGTTTCAATGTTAGAGTTGATATTGAAGAGAGCACATAGAGTTAGGTACAGTAAAAAGCTCAGTCAGTAGCTATGTCTAGGAGAGAGAAAGGGTTAAACAAATGAAAGACCAGGGCCATGTGGATCATCGGTAGAGGGTGAGCATTAAGTTGTGCCAGCAGAAGCTTGGAGGAATTCCCCTCTCCAGAAGGTAGTTACAGGTAGACACAAGTCAGGCCAGGTGTAGCTCTAGGAAGAGGAAATGGAGTAAAGGAACAAAAGTTTAAAAGCTGAAATAACAGGCAAAATAATACAAATTGAGAGTAGGTGCACCTTGAGAATGTAGGAAAGAGGGTGAAAGTGGTCATGTCCTCCAGCAGCCTAAGCCTATAGCAGCATAAACTACAGAGATAGCTCAGGATAACCTACGCCACTCTAACTATAAGCTTTATCAAAAGGAAATTTTAAGCCTAGCCTTAAATGTAGACAGGGTGTCGCCTCACGGATTTAAAACTGGAGCTTGGTTCCACAGAGAGGAGCCTGATAAACTAAAAGGATCTGCCTCCCATTCTACTTCTAGAGACTTTAGGAAAACCAGTAAACCTGCAGTCGAGAAACGAAGTGCTCTGTTAGGAAAAACCATATGGAAACGACAAGCTCTAGATGATGTATGATGAGCTAAAATCATTAAGGGCTTATATGTGAGGAGGAGAATTTTAAATTCTATTCTGGATTTAACAGGGAGCCTCATGCAAGGGAAGCTATAAAGTAGGGGAAATATGATCTCTCTTTTTTAATTTTCATCAGAACTCTGCTGCAGCATTTTGAATCAGCTGGAAGGCTTTTAACTGCATTTTTGTGGACATCCTGAATAGTAGAAAGAATTACAATTAGTCCAGCCTTGAAGTAACAAAGGCATGGACTAGTTTTAATCAAGCACAATCCTGAGATAGATATTTCTAATTTGGCAAATGTTCCGGAGAGGAAAGGAAAGGAAATCCTGGAAAACCTGTTTAATATGGATTTAATGACATGTCCTGTCAAAAATAACACCACGGTTTTTATTTTAGTGTACCTTCGGAGGGCAATTGAATGCCATCCAGGTAAGTGATTGACTAAGCAGTTTCTATTTTAAAGACTCCGGTCCAAGACGACAATTCTGTCTTGTCTGAATTTAGAAGACACACAGAAAAAATAGGTTTAAGTCATCCAAGATTTTTATGTCTTCAAGACATGCTTGTAGTTCTAACTGGTTGGGCTCATCAGGATTTATGGATAAGTAAAAGCTGAGTGTCATCAGCGTACAACAGTGAAAATTTATTCATATGATGCTGATAATTTTAACTATTGGAAGCATATATATAGTAAAGAAAATTGAGCCCAAGTACTGAACCGCTGTGTACTCCACAGTTAACCTGAGTTTAAAGATTGATTTATACATTGACATGAAACAAACCTGGAATCGTTAGACAAATAAGGATTTAAAACCAGCCTAGGCTGTTTTCCCTGATCCCTTACAGCATAGTCCAGCCTTTCTAAGAGAATATTATGATCGACTGTATCAAATGCAGCACTGAGATCTAACAGAACCAGTACAGACACAAGTCCATTATCTGAGGCAATAAGAATATCATTAGTGACTTTCAGCAGAGCTGTTTCAGTGCTATGATGAGCTCTGGAACGACCACTGACTGAAACCTTCAAACAGGTCATTGCTGTGTAAATGCTCACACATTTGATTAGCAACTAGTTTTAGATAAGAACGGAAGATTGGATATTGGTCTGTAATTTATTAAGTCATCTCGATCAAGCGAAGGCTTGTCTTAAGCAAAGGTTTAATTACAGCTACCTTAAAAGCTTGTGGTACATATCCATTTACTAAGGATAGATTAATCATATCTAAAATGGGGCTGGTAATCAGAGGGAACACTTCCTTAAATAATTTGGTTGGGATTGGGTCTAACATAAGTTGAAGGTTTAGATAAGCTAATATTTCTGATAACTCAGGAAGCTCACCACAGGATCAAAACAGTCCAAACACAGATCAGGTTCTACAGTTTTTATTCCAATGTTGTCTCACTTGTTGAGGATGAAGTAATCATCTCTGGGAGATTGTCAAAGATTTCTTCTTAATAGAATCAATTTTATTTTGGAAGAATCCCATAAAATCATGACTGCTGAGAGCTAAGTGAATGGATGGCTCAACAGAGCTATGACTCTGTGTAAGTTAGCAACTGTACTAAAGAGAAACCTAGGAATTATTATCTTGTTCTCTTCTATTAAGGATGAGAAATAAGCTGTTCTAGCTTGGTGAAGTGTCTTTTATAAACCAGTAGGCTATTTTTCCAGATTAAGTAGGGAATCCTCTAGGTGTGTAGAGCTGCCAATTTTCGCTCCAATTTTCCTAAATTTGTGCCTTTAAAGTACACAGCTCTGAATTAAACCAGGGAGACCTGCCCTCATATGAATAATTTCCTTCTTTTTCAAGGGCGGCTGCCATTGTAGGTAAATGAACCACGCAAAGCCTGAAAGTAACACTATGAACAAGAGGAAGTCAATTTGTGAAGGAGAAGAACAAAATTATTGCCTCCACTCTGTTTTCTTTGATAATGAGCAAATTAAAGTTGGAACAGAATTCTTTTGAAAGGTGTTACCCAGCATCGTTGATAATAATCTTGTACTCATAGATGAAATTTCTTCAGGTGCTGAGCAGTACTCGTTAAAAATAAACTCAAAGGTTATTAAAAAAATGGTCAGACCGCACAGGGTTGTGAGAGGAAAATTGTTATGTCTGTACACTCAATGCCATATGTCAGACCACAAGGCTACAGAGAATGAAGACAAACAGGGGGTAGGTTTTGTTAACGTTTGAGTAAAGCCAATTGACGGTCTAAGATACCATAAAGGCTATATTTAACGCTATCACGTTCAGTGTCAACATGATTGATGTTAAAATCCCCCCACTATAATAACTTATCTGTATTTAACACTAAATTCAGATAAAAGTTCGTGAAACGGATCCTAATAAACTTGAGAGTAAGGGCTGGTGGACGTACAAACAACAAACAGAAGTGGTTTTTAGTGCTTTGCAATTTGGATGAGGAAAACTGAGGATTTAAATATAAAAGAGTGTAGCTATGATTGGGTCTGGGACTAGTCATAAATCGGACGGAAAGATGGTTGCTACTCCTCCTCCTCAGCCGAATATTTCGAGGAATTTGCAAATTTAAATAATTAGTAGGAGTCATGCCTCTTTCTAAGAATCACCATAATCGCATCCATATGCACAGCAACCAGAGAGCGTTAACCTTTGCGCGCAAAATAGAGCACTGCTTCCACTATTCGAATTGCCACAAATCAGGTCACTAACTAGCAAAAGTCTTTGAAGATAGGATACTGACGCATTCATACGAGCAAGGCCGCACATTTAATGTGATAGTGAGTAATTATGTTGACATAGATTATCTTATAGATAGGTCTATGAGCTCGTTTTAGTAGTGAGTTTTATGAGAAATTTGTGTGGACTGATTCCTCTTTAGTCTATTTTAATCTATTCAATTATGCGCCAGGGGCGAAGACATGTCTTCATAGGGTAAATGGGGGAGCAGTACTAGAAACTGCAGAGAGTGCGTGTTAAACATACGGACCCTGCTACCTCTGCTCGACCTGGGTCGCAGATGTTTGGAGAACTAATACCAATTCTTCCGATTCCTCTACAGAAGACGTGCTCCACCAAAGTGGGCTAGGCGATGTATAGATGCCGATCTCTCCGCGGCTCCGCCATCACCAGCGTCTTTCCCAATGACCTGTACGACGTTCCGCATTTTCTTCTCCCAATACCTTACACGCTCCCGTGTATATTGTTCTATTTTTCATGTCCACCCATTGACCTCTATCTACCCGTCTGTTACATACTCACCGACACTCTTTCCGCCGCCCAGAGCGGAACTACAAGTTCTTGTCGCTCTCTCTCGTACTTCCCAAGCTCACATGCCGGGCGTGTGTGTACCACAACACGCCGCCCTCTCGCCCTATCCCCCCCTCCGGTTCCACCCCGCTCCCACTCATCAAGGCCCGACCGCTCGGTCCCGCCGAATACCTCGCTGCAACTAAGAAGGACGAAAGCATTATTGGAGTACGACACTTGTGTTTGGTCAAAATACGTCCGTCAGAATACGAAGGTCCTACACACATACGCACGCAGTACCGTGATTCACGCGACGGTGCTATAGAGCAGGTGGTGTGACACAGCCCTCCGATTACTTAACCGGGTGTCATTACCGCCAGCGTGAATTCAAAAGCCACCCATGCAGTTCAAGTTCGTGTCATTTAGCTGCTTTTTCACCGCTTATCCTTAGCACAGAGTCAGGTAGCGATGTTGATGACGGCCTCGTTACTTGGCCCCTTGGCAAGGTTTTGGCTTATGGTCATGCACACCTGTCACAGGCCAATTCTGGGTTCGCCGGCTGCCCAGTGGTATCCGTTGTGTGGTGGACTGGCTATTCTTCTGGCCTAGACAGCTCATGTCTTTGTCGCCAAAACGAGCACGAAAGAGCAGCCTCTGGGCTTCAGATTCCTCCTCGTGTCACAACCTACATTAAACCAGAAAAAATATGAGTAAAAGACTACAAAAGTGTTACGACCACACAAATTTGTCATGCCCCACTACCACACCCACCCTATTTATTGTATTAGGCAAGAGTGCATCAACAAATTCAACCCCCAATTTTTTTTTGTGGCTTTTTTTGCCACACACACGTATTGACCAGAATCTGAAGGTAATTACTGAAACTGGTTAATGACTGTTTCTTAGATATTCTGACCTGGTGATGGTTGGCTGGCTTGTGTCTAAAACTTCCCTCTCCTAACTGGTCCCAGGATGGGAAAACCCCCAAATTTTTTTTTTCAGCGGCTGCTGATACCAGAGCTGAACTCTATTTGATTTGTCCTAATTTGCTTCCTTTTTAAAAAAGAAGTCGTGTATCTTGATCTCCACTGCCTTTTCATTTCCCAATCATATCACTCCAAAAACTACTTACACAATGTATCAATTCCCCTCTTATTACCTCAAAAGGTCATGGTAAAACAGATTGTAGCTGTAATTGAGTACTGAAACTGTTAGTAAGTAAAGTTTATTTGCATGGAATACCTAGGAAAGTTTGAACCATGACAAAACTTTATCAGCTTTTGGACAGGGTAGCATCATCTCGTTACATTTCAGCTCAACACATCAGAGCAACAATCCGCTGTCCGCTAGTTTCAATTGCTCTCTAAATCATTACAGAAGCACAATTCATTTATGTGCGACAAACCCATATTAAATGAAGACATAAATGTGGAGCGGCTGTCTGTAGACGCCGGGTAATGTTAGTTTGATGCTCGAGACTTGTAGTTGTTGCTGAACTACCAAAACATGAAATTTTTTTTCTTTTTTTTCCTATGTAACACAGAAGTTATTTTAAACATTGCCTCATCAGGAAACCACCTTTAAACTTACTTTGATGTTGTTTATCTGGTATTTTATCTTGGAGTCAAACAGGTTGTACAGTGTTCCTCTACGCTGTGATCCTCTGTATCTCCTCCTCGCAGGTCTCATCTTCTTTACATGACTTTTCTTCTTCTTTGGTTAGGCTAACCTGAAATTGCGCATTACTGCCACCAGCTGGTCCTTGCCCTCGTTACACAGTGAAAATTGGGAAAGAAGTTACATGGTGCTTACTACTGTAGAGGAATGACCTGGTGTCGTGACATGTTAATCACCTGGGGGGGCACCTGGGGGGGGGCAAATTGTATTGTACTATTATAAGAGGCAAATGACGCTTCTATTGGGCGCATCACAGAACACGATTCAGTGCTCAAAACTACAATTCCCATGAAGGGGAGACTCTGTCATCAGGGTTTGCAAACAGACTTACAGTCTATGGGTGTGCACAGATGTGTTTTACTGCCAAGGACTGGAATGTGATTGGTTATTTCTGCCTGCCTATCCAATGTTGAGTTATGTATTCTTGGATGAAGGTCTGTTAGACTGAGAGCTTAATTAACTGACACACTGCATAGATTTAACTGTGCTAATATCTCTTTAATCAGTTTGTACTCATTAATACTTCTAGTACCTTAGCAAAAATGAAGCCGGGAGGAGCAGTGGTCACCCTGCTTTATTTCTGTGAAAATAAAACAGAATTGCTAATAACTACAACAGATTAAAAAGACATAGATTGATTTAATAAATTGCAATTTAAACCTTTATTTTGTATTTATATAGTTATTTAGGAATGACATAGTGTATGGATTTGATGGCTGTTGTCAAGGCTTTCAGGCTTAGAGGTCAGATAACGTAATAGCTTTACAATGTAAGGTCTAATGTCAGTGTAAACATTATTTCTAATTGATTGTTGTTGTGTCTCTGTTAGGACGGCATCCTGTACTCTAATCTGGGAGATAATGAATTCGCTTGAGGAAAGGGAGGGTTAGACACTGTAACACAGGTAAACCAAAATGAATAGAACTCAACTCAAATTTTATGTGCCACCTTTTCATTTCTTTATAGTTCACGAATGTTTATGTAAATGTAGTTAATAGTTAATTTGTAGAACACAGGACGACCTCCAGCTGATACAGAAGATCTCTTCTCACATCCGTCAGTAAGAAATGTGAATGGGCTGCAAGACAAATTGAATAAACTGACAGCGTGTGTTTGATTGCAGGTGGGAGAAACTCTAGATTTAGAGACAAGTTGAGCTTATTTTTATGTCCTATAAATGTAGCTAATGTTACATAGCATTATTAGTGACTCCTGTTGGTGCTATTTTTATGTCTGATGCTGCTATTAAAATGTTCAGTGCACAGAGAGAACTTCACAGTGGGAGAGCCAGTCAGACAGTTACCCAGTAACAACTTCTTTCATTCAGAATAGAGTTACTGTCAGGATCTGTCCGTTTTTGGTTTTGTGTTTGTTAACTTTTTTAGTTAGGTGTTTCTTTTCTTTGAGTTTTGTAGCTTTGTTTATTTATTTGCTTCTGTTTTCCTGGTGTTGGAGTGGAATTGAGTGATCAGCTTGTTATGGAAATTCTTCATTTAGTGCTCCAAAGTATTCTTAAGTGCTGTGAACTTCATTCACCTTTCTCCTTTGACCTATGTGTTTTATTAGTGTTCTGTTTTCTTAGAGCAGATGGCCTCTAGCTATTTGCTGAAGAATTATGGTTAACACTTCCTAAGGGGGGGCAGATGGGGTCCTCATTCATAATTGTCTTACCTCTGTCCTGGGAAGGTTTAGGGGCCCTAAAGTTAAACTCTTTTAAGTTGAGGTAACACCCACATACTGTTTAAATACTGTCTGTAAACTGTGCTCTGGGCTCTGTTTCACTGACTCGTCAGTGACAGGGTCTTCAAATGGAGAAATGCCTTTGAATAAAACTTATACTTACTCTCTGAAAATTTGACTGCTGGGTAGATGAAAAGCCAGATGGAAAAGTTCCATTGATCTTAGAATTGAAAATGTCTGATCCATGTCACAGTATCCATGTCATAAAACTCGAATGCAAACCTCTACTATTGCACTTAAAAAGGACTTGTAATTATCAGGTAAGTGTTTTGACGAAGAACAAGCAAGCGATGCTAATCAGTATTTCGCAATAAAACAAAGCAAAGTAACACTAAAATAGCATATTTATTAAAAGTAAAAATATTCATAAGGAGGAAATGAATTTCAAATGCATTGGAATCTGGGATTAATAAAAGCGGTACCTGATTAATAAAATGACATTTGATGCAATTTAACAATAAACTTACATTAATGCATTCCAATGTAGTGTATTTTATTTTGAAAAACAAAAGCAATAAGCAGTTATCCAGCTAATCTGCTTATTAGCAGAATGAAATTTGTCCATTTTCTTTAAGCGTGTGACCGACAACCTTCCACAAGATCTGTAAAATCCAATTTTAGGCAGAAATGGAATTTAGTTGTGTAGAAAATAAACCATAATCAAATTTTGGCAGAGAAAACCTGATTTTGGGTCAATTTTCTGTGTGGGAAGTGGGAAGCGTTGTGTTCAGTAAGATCGGGAAAAATATAATCTCTCAAAGCTGTACAAAGTCATTTCATGCAGAAATCTTATTCCATGGCTCATGAAATAAGCCAAGATCTATTTTTGGCAAGTGAAACACCCCTATATTGTCCATTTGGGGATCTTTTACAGCGTGGGAGGGTCTGTGCTCAGCAAGATCTATTAAATATGATCTCCCTGACTGAAATAAAGCAATTGTATGCAGAAATTACATTTCATGGGTCATGGAATAAACCATGATCAATTTTTGGCAATGGAAATAGCCCTAATTTTTTTAATTGGGGGAACTCTTTCAGTGTAGAAGGGGTTGTGTTCAGTGAGATCAGTAAAATATAATTCTTTAGACTGAAACAGAGTCATATCAGGTAGAAAATGCATGTCGGTGGTCAGGAAATAATAATCAATTTGTGGCAGAGGACAAAACCCAGATTTTTGGCTATTTTAGCCATCTTGGACAGAGTGCATCAGTGAGATCTTTGAAATACATTCACTCAGAGTAAAGCATAGTAATGTAAGGCAGAAATTGCATTTCATGGGTCAGGAAATATTGGCCATAATCAATTTTAGCAGAGAATAACATGAATTTTGGGCCAGTTGGGAATTAATGGCTTTAGTGAGATCAGTAAAATATAATTCCTCTGAGTAGAACACAGTAGGTAATCCCGAAATTTGGCAACGTTTTCATTGGGCACAGTACTACCTCTTCTATTTTTCTCCAAAATAAATAAATAAATAATAACCCTTTACTGTAACTTTGACCATAGAAATATACCTGTTTTATGGGTGTTAATATTGTTTGACTTTAAAAACTAAACCACCGAGAAAGAACTCTCTAAACAAAACACTCGACAGGCTTGATGCACACCTGCGACAACCTCCTCCTCCTCCTCTCGCTGCTTGCTCCTTCGCGGGGCTGCGCCCGGTCTTACCCGATCAGTTTTTGGCAGATCATCACTTTATGGCACAAAACCAGTAAGGAGCACAGACGGGATGCTTGAATAACATTAGGGTCCTTTAATCATTGAACAGATGACATACAGCAGCCCTAATATTTACATACATTACAATATGTATGTGTGGTCTAGAAATAAGAAATAAAACAAATTCAGAAATATACTCTATGCAATACTAATAAAACTACCTGGCATAAATAAATGCAACATTTACATTCTACATTGGAGAACTATGTAATTAAACACTATGCTTAAAGAGTCATGACTCCTATGCATAACCTAGCCGACACGCAAAAAACACACTGCACCGGATGTTATTAGCTTTAGCATGTAGCTTCTGTGCATCTAGCTGACTCTGCTCCTGTTCTGACAGTAATTCTTGTACCCTTCCATCATTAAGCCATGCAAATTTTTTTGTTGTTCTATTACTTCTTCTATAAACTTGTCCGTTTTTATCATTACACTTTTTCCCCATATTGTGCCTACTAGCATTAAAGTCCACCCCCCAATATTACTTTCTCCTCCAGATATTCCAACAACTCCTCCATCAACTCCACTGTTAATGGTTTTACATGGATTGTAAAAATCTATCATCTTACATTTTCCCTCTTTTTCCCAAATTTCAACAACCACATACTCCAAATCTTACCTTTTTCCTAATATTTGTTATTGAACTCCTTTCTTCATAATATCCCAAAACCCTCCTTCATTTCCTTCTGGTCGATCCCTTCTTATACTATCATATCCTTAAATACAAAATCTAATGTTTGTTTTAACCATGTCTCCTGTACACAAATTACCTCTGGTTCTCTTCAAGTTCATCAATTATACCCTTCAGTTCCTGTCCGTTAACTATCAGACTTCTTGCATTCCATTGTAGTATTCCTCACATATTATCAGCTGGGTTTCCTGGTCTCCCTCTCAATTTCCAACCCTTTAAATTTAATATTCTCCCAAGATCCCTCTTTGAAACCCATAAATTTTTCGGCTCCTCTCACAATATTTAAATTTTTTCAGTTTTATGTTTGGCCTGGTTAGTGCAATTGATGACATAGGTAGTATAATAGTATTAGTTTTTCTAACCGATTTGGTGACATTCTCCTCAGTTTGCATTTGTTTTGTTGAGGTTATTGTCTCTCTTTTGTTCCGTCCCTTCTCTCTTATCTTTTGTCCTTTCACAGTTTTGACTGCTTCTGCATAACTTGTGTTTTTGATCATCTTAACATGTTAAATTTCCTTTGCTGTTTTTCTAACCTCACACCCTCCATATGTTACCTCTTGTTGACGTCCACAGTTACAACATTTTTCTTGCTCTTCTTTTACAGTCTTCTATCTTGTTGTCTTCTCCACACTTTGCACACCTCTGCTTTCCTTTACAAACTGCTGTTTTGTGTCCATATCTCTGGCATTTGTAACAAGCAAGTGGTTGGTGGGACGTATGTTCTTGCTTGAAAGGTCAAGAATCCTATTTTTATGGCAAGATTGTTTCCGAAAATTCAATCAGAACTGACAGACTTCCTACTCTTTCTCCATTGACAGTTTTTGATAGTCTCGAGTTCACATTTGCACCAGTAATGCTTTTTAAAATTTTGTCTATATCTTCATCCAGTGGGATACCATAAATCACCCCACGGGCTGATTTATTTTCTCCCATGGTCTTTCTTTCTACATCCATTTTTTTTGCTAATGCTCTCAATGTGTAAAGCCTTAATTTTTTGTTCTTCAATTTTACACGTCACTAACAAGTTTCCGTCTCTTAACACTTTGACCATTTCTGCATCTCCTATTTTCTTTTTTATTTCTCTAGAAATCACTATCGGGATTAGATTGTGATCCTCCTTATTCCTTAATTTTATTTTAAATTCCTCTTAGTATTTTCCTTCTGATTATTCTTTATTCAAGCTTGCTACCCTGAATTTTAAACATCCCTCCTTCATCCATTTTACTTTTTCTTCATCTTCCTCTTCCTCTCCCCCTACCTACCGGTGTCCATCCCTCAAAATCCATATCTTCCCCGTCTCCTACCTGTACTTCCATCCGAACCATTCAAATACCAAGTTTATACCGTTCACCACCCTTTCCAATATTAAAATAATGTTTTTTCAATTTAAACAAGAAGCATGTGGTAGATAAACAATGCGTCAATCGAGCCGAAAACCTGTATGTTGTAATTTCAACCGGAGCACTCAACAACGCAAACCTCCAGGCACTGAATGCTGGCAGCCTGAGCTTCTATGCTCCTCCAGATGCATCCAGTTGACAAATACGCTTCCTATAAACACAGTTTGAAGCATCCGAGTCAGTTCGTGAGAGTTCCTGTATTGGTCACATGACTTTCTTCTAGTGATACGTGCATCGACACGGGGTTTTAAAACTACTCAGACAGCATCGTTATTGTGAAATGGGAGAAATGCCGCTTAAAATTAGAAGAGAGCAATTAACATTAAGTTATGGGCTAATTTAGAGGTCATAGAGCGGATCATCCCAAACCCAAAAAGCAATAAAACCTTCCTGGGGAAAAAAAGAGATAAAAGATATAGAAGTTTGGGTTGGATGTGAATAAGACAATAACAGAATTCAAATAGATCAGGTTAATCTAAGTCAAACACGTTCCATTATCAGTGATACAGCCTTGAATAATTCCAGATGCCATGGTAGATTTTACTTTGTTGAAAAAGAGAAATGAGGATAAGGAATTTATGTCTTTTTAAATTTCCCCCCCCCACATATAGTACAGGATTATATCAATAAATATTATGGTTATGTTCCAATTTATACAGATGCTTCTAAAAAATATTAAATAAAGTTGGAGTAGCTTTCATAGAGTTCAAGGTTAAAATAAGGAAAAGAATAAATGATTGAAAAGAAAAGGACATTGGTTTTATAAAATTCAAAGAAGACTGGAGAAATGAGAAGAACAGGAAATGGCAAGGAGGTGGGGAGAAACAATTATTCTTGGTCTCAGATTTGGGCATAATGAGTTTAAAATAGTACTCTTTTTATTTTAGGGAAACATTGTGTATAGTAAATGTGAATATTGTGAAAACAGATTAAACCATAGAGCACAGTACTGTGAAAATATGAGGAAGAGAGACAACAATTCATTCGAAATTTTAAAAGAATAAAGTTAAAAAAAAAAATTAGATTTTGTTGATTTATTTAGAACTAATTTTAAAAAACATTTATCAGATAATATTTCGTTATCTAAAAAATAAGACACAGCTGTACAATAGAATGTAATTCCTGAGACATTCTGGTCCACACTCCGTACCAGTAGGTGGCGGTAATTCACCAATTTTGTTGTTTGCCATAACACCCCATAATAAAAAATTAAGAAGAAGAAGAAGACGTGGTTCTGCTCTATAAGCTCGACGCATCGGTTGTTGCGGAGTATTTGGATCTATAGCCGAGTTCTAACTACTCAGTAACTGTTAAAGGATATCTTTTGAAGAGAAGCGAACAACAAGATGTGGAGACAGCAGCTCAAAACGGTGGCAGAGAGCAGCAGTGGGAGAGATTTCCCAAACAGCTAAAGAGGACAAAGAAGATCAGCTGCGTCTCAACATCCTGGAGGCTGGTTTTTCAACCCTAAAGTTCTGCTGCACAGATTAGGTTTGTATGTTTTCATCTCAGTTACAGTTTAGGAACATTTTAGGTGACTAATGGATTAGCTTCTAAAGCCAAATGTTTCCCATAGACTTAAAACGTAAACGCTTCGTTACTCGGTGGGAACGACCCACGTCCGCCATTTGATTGTTTGTTGTCCTTCATCACCGATACAAGTTTGCTTAGAAACTAATTAAGCTAAATTGTTTTGATGAAGGAGGTTGCCAAAATAAGTTGTCGCTCGTTTTCATGAGAGAATGAGGTTTTAAAACATATTGGGTCTCTTTTGACTGTTCATAGCAATGTCTTTTAGAAGTAAGGACTGTGCATTGGCGCTAGTTCCTGATGTTGATATCCGCCCCGGGTTCTGATCGGGTAAGACCGGGCGCGTCCCCGCGGAGGAGCGAGCAGCGAGAGGAGGAGGAGGAGGGGTTGGCCGCAGGAGTGCACCCAGCCTGTCAGCTGAGTGTTTTTGTTAAGAGAGAGGGCAACAAATTTATTTTAGGGGGTAATTTCTTCAAAAGCTCTGTGGGTTAAGTCACTGTGGTACCCACACCGGTCATAGTTTCTTTGTGTACCTTAAGTTCAACACTCGTCAAAAATTACCATCCCACTGAGTCTTCAAATTCAAAGTCAATCAAATTTTGAAGAATAGTACCTCAAGTATCTAGTGGTTGCTTTCATTTACTATTCCCAGGATATATTTATATGATTTTTGTGAAAGACCTGCAAATTTTTGGTTAGAAGAGGAAATTTCTTGCCCTAATTTATGGGTTGGGGTTCTGCTGCCATATGCTTGTTATTTCAAATGTGTCGATGACAAAGGCCTTGTCAGTATTGTCTTGATTATATTTTCTGACCAGGAGTGTAAGGTGTGCATTAATAACCTGTCATAAACAAACATGTGAAACAGTTTTTAAAATATCATAAGTGCACAAAAAATGCATAGACTTTTTCCCTTCTCAAATTCAGTTCATATCAGCTGTTGCACAGTAAAGTATCAGTTATGACATCTCACCTCACTTTCTAACTCTTCATCTGGAGCAGTGTTGCAAATGTCACCGAAAAGATAGCTTATAAAGCCCCCCCCCCATGCATCTTCCACACCTGTAAATCAAAGACAAAGATTTCTTCTAGTAATCTTTTAAAAGTTTGTCAAATATGCATACAACTTTTCATAATTTAATATTGTAGTGGTCTAGAGGAGTTTAATTTATCACACTTGCGCTTGATGATGGAAGGATCTACAGTTAGTTGTGTGACACCCAGGTATGAAGGGATCCGTACTGTGGCAGGTGTAGGTGTGGTCACAGGGGGTCACAGTTAATGTTCCTGAGGTCACAGGAGTGAAGGGTGTTTCTGTGCTCGACGAGGAGGTAGTCGTGGGGGTGTCAATGGGGCGGTGGTTCAAGTTTTGATTGCTTTTTCCTGGCACTCTTGTAGCTCTTCTAAGTAAACCTAAGGTGATCAACATTGATTTTGTGTGTTGATCCCACCTTGACTGTCTTGCAGATCCACACACTTTTCACTGATGCTCATAATAGTGTAGGGTCCTAGGTAGTTTGGGTCTAACTTTCCCCCTTTCTGCTGGCTTCTGACATTCAGTCGCCACACTTTCATCCACCACATGAAAATTAGCTTTGGCTTTTTCCCTTGCTTTTGGTTGTTGTCTTTGTTGTTTGGAAGGTGAATACAGACTGAATAGCTACATCACGTTTCAAAACATTTTCAGTGACCTTCCTCCACTGACATATTGTCTTCAACACTGCTTTCCAGCTTTGAAAATAAATTTAAAGATTATTAACATCTTTCTTATTGCTATATACAAACAATACAGTTCATTATTTCAACATGTTAGGAACTAAAAACTCATGTCCTTAGGCCAATAATACGGCATCCAAATGTCTGTCCCAGTCCTCTGGCTTGTTTTGCCCCAGTTTGGAAATATAATTGAGAAGATGATCACAACCATATGATGAAAATTACGATCTGACAGAAGCACACCCCAAACCTGCTAAATACATTCTCATGTTGAAAACATACCTCTGTATGGAAGCATTCATTCGTTCTACAACCATTAGTCTGTCGGGTGATATGGACGCTTCTTTTAATCTCCCAGCAGTTCACTGACTTTTTTATTGATCTGTATAAAAAAGAGACAATAAACCAAATGTTTTACAAAGTATTTCTGAAAAAAAAGTATACATTGCTATACTATAGTTACTTATAAAATATTGAACACATTATCCTGTTATTTTTATGTCTGACTTCTAAACCAAAATGCATTTTTATACGTCCTTCATTGACAAACTCCTTCCCTTGATCAGTAAGAACTTGCTTTGGTGCTTCAAACTGATAGACAAACTTGAGAAGACATTGGGTCGCCTCCTCTGCACTCTTTGTCTTTAAAGCAGAGGCTTGTGGGGGCCACTTTGTCAAGTTGTCTATCATGACACATAATACTGATTGCCACTTGCAGTAGTTTTAATTTTCCAATCAAATCCTTGCCAAGTAGCTCAAAGGGCTGGGTCACCTTTAGAAAAGAATAAAAATTTGTAAATAAATAAATGAAAAATATACATCCATCCATTTATATTTTTCTTTACTATTTCTTCTAAAATTAGAAAGATTACATTAATTTCACTAAAGTGTAAGGTTACCTTTATTGGTGTGTACTCCACCTCCTGTTTTATGATTACTTTAGTGGCCCTGGCATGCCACACACTGAGTTAACCTGACAAAACATATGCAGAAATTGCTTTTAGTAAAAGCTGTGAAATCGACGCTAACTTATAACTTTAAGTGGTATACATAGGGACATTAGTTTATCTTTGCATAATGCGAAAGGAACTAACATTTGGATATTTTTTAAAACCTTTGAGAGATTCCTTTCTTTTTTTTTGTTGTCTGCAATAAGAACCTTGGCTGCAGGCATGACAGTCCAGAAAAAAGCTTCATTAGCCTCTTTTTGTCCACACAAAACTTACCTGGAGCGAAATAAGTTTGCCTCCATGTCGACAATAGAATAACTTGCCATCTGAGGTAGATAGAGAAATTAATGATTACTTTCATACCATTGGATATTATATCTGTAGCTAAAATATAGTTCTCTGAGTAGAAAACACAGTAGGTTAATCCCGAAATTTGCAATGTTTTCCTTATGCACAGTACTTACCTGGAAATATACTTTTTTATAGGTGTTTAATATGTTTTGACTTAAAAAAAAAACCACCGAGAAAGAACTCTCTAAAACAAAACACTCGACAGGCTTGATGCACTCCTGCGACAACCTCCTCCTCCTCCTCTCGCTGGTCGCTCCTTCGCGGGGTTGCGCCCCGGTCTTCCCATCAGTTTTTTGGAGATCATCACTTTATGGCAAAACCAAAAAGGAGCACAGACGGGATGCTTGAAATAACATTAGGGTCCTTTATCATTGAACAGATGACATACAGCAGCCCTAATATTTACATACATTACAATATGTATGTGTGCCTAAAAAAAATAAGCAAAATCAGAAATATGCTCTATGCAATACTAATAAAAATACCTGGCAAAAAAAATGCAACATTAACTACATAGGATGACTAAATTAATAAACCTATGCTTAAAGAATCATGAATCCTATGCATAACCCAGCCGACTCGGCAAACCGGGCACCGGATGTTATAAGCTTAGCATGTAGCTTCTACTGCTAAACAGTCTCAAAATAAACAGAAATAACATCAAAGTAAAAAACCAAACATACATTACACATACAGTACAGACCAAAAGTTTGGACACACCTTCTCATTCAAAGAGTTGTCTTTTTTTTCATGACTATTAATATTGTAGCTTCACACTGAAGGCATCAAAACTATGAATTAACACATTGGAATTTTAAAAACAAAAAAGTGTGAAACAAATGAAAAATGTGTTTTATTCTACATTCTTAAAAGTAGCCACCTTTTGCTTTGTTACTCCTCCCCACACTCTTGGCATTCTGTTGATGAGCTTCAAGAGGTAGTCACCTGAAATGGGTTTTCACTTCACAGGTTCCCCTTCAGGTTTAATAAGTGGGGTTTCAAGCCTTATAAAGGGGGTTTGGGGCCATCAGTTGTGTTTTGCAGGAGGGGGGTACAGTACACAGCTGATAGTCTTCTGAATAGACTGTTAGAATTTGTATTATGGCAAAAAAAAAGCAGCTAAGAAAGAAAAACGAGTGGCCATCATTACTTTAAGAAAAGAAGGTCAGTCAGTCCGAACAATTGGAAAACTTTGAAGGTGTCCCCAGTGCAGTCGCAAAAAAACAAGCGCTACAAAAAAAAAATGGCTCACATGAGGACCGCCCCAGGAAAAAAAGACCAGGTCACCTCTGCTGCGGACGATAAAATTCATCCGAGTCACCAGCCTCAGAAATTGCAGGTTAACAGCAGCTCAGATTAGAGAACAGGTCAATGCCACACAGAGTTCTTGCAGCAGACACATCTAGAACAACTGTTAAGAGGAGACTGTGTGAATCAGGTCTTCACGTTAAAATAGCTGCTAGGAAACCACTGCTGAGGACAGGCAAACAAGCAGAAGAGACTTGTTTGGGCTAAAGGACACAAGGAATGGACATTAGACCAGTGAAATCTGTGCTTTGGTCTGATGAGTCCAAGTTTGATATCTTTGGTTCCAACCACCGTGTCTTTTGCGGCGCAGAAAAGGTGAAACGGATGGACTCTACATACCTGGTTCCCACCGTGAAGCATGGAGGAGGAGGGTGATGGTGTGGGGTGCTTTGCTGGTGACACGGTTGGGATTTATTCAAAATTGAAGGCATACTGAACCAGCATGGCTACCACAGCATCTTGTAGTGGCATGCTATTCCATCCGGTTTGCGTTTAGTTGGACCATCATTTATTTTTCAACAGGACAATGACCCCAAACACACCTCCAGGCTGTGTAAGGGCTATTTGACCAAGAAGGAGAGTGATGGGGTGCTGCGCCAGATGACCTTGCCTCCACAGTTTCCGGACCTGAACCCAATCGAGATGGTTTGGGGTGAGCTGGACCCCAGAGTGAAGGCAAAAGGGCCAACAAGTGCTAAGCATTTCTGAGAACTCCTTCAAGACTGTTGGAAAACAATTTCAGGTGACTACCTCTTGAAGCTCATCAACAGAATGCCAAGAGTGTGTGAAGCAGTAATCAAAGCAAAAGGGGGGCTACTTTGAAGAACCTAGAATATTAGACATATGTTCAGTATTTTTTGTTCAGTATATAATTCCACATGTGTTAATTCATAGTTTTGATGCCTTCATTGTGAAGCTACAATATTCATAGTCATGAAAATAGAAAAACTCTTTGAATAAGAAGATGTGTCCAAACTTTTGGTTTGTACTGTATATGTAGTGGAAAATGCCCCGATAATTTTCAGTACAGCTCTTACCATGTTAAACTTACGTTTCATCAGCTACGCACACATCTTGAGCTGCTAATACTGATTACATGCCCTGGCTTGACATGATTAAAATATTGCAGTTCAAAACTAAAGAGCGCACTTACCAGTGTTCACCACTAGAGGTCTCCCTACACCTTACTATAAACTAAACATTTCTCAGAGCTACAAACTCACTGCCTTTTCAGCATTGGCAAATATGCGTTTCCCGTCAGTTTCGACTGTGGTCAAGTGACCCAACAGTCAGAAATTTGTGGTCACGTTACCTGACGTTAGCGCGTTTTTAAAGATTTCGCATTCAAGGTGTGTTATGGTCATAGAGCAGAGCGGTGTTATGCCGAAAGTGCATGCCTGCCGAAATTTGCATGCCCTGTTGCTGGAACTTGCATCTCTCTAAACACCCGCATACTGTTGACAAAACAACCTGAAATACGTCCGATGAGGAAACTTCTTAAAATGTTCATAAGAATAACATGTTTGTTCACTATGAACGCAATGAAAAAGGTTATGTATTGGCAGGTTACTTAATTAAAATTACGGTTTTTATCTGAACCCATTTGAATCGAATGTTTTAAACTCCGGAGGTGAAAGAAGGAAATACTAGAAACCTATTAAATGTGGGATTTATATGACATGTCCTAGTCGAAAATAACACCAAGGTTTTTTACTTTATTACCGGAGTTCAATTTAATGCCATCCAGATTACGTGATTGACTAAGCAGTTTCTTTTTAAAGATTCCAGTACAAAGACGGCAACTTCTGTCTTGTCTGAATTTAGAAGCAGAAAAATTTAAGGCCATCCAAGTTTTTGTGTCTTCAAGACATGCTTGTAGTCTATCTAACTGGTTGGGTTCATCAGGATTTATGGATAAGTAAAGCTGAGTATCATCAGCATAACAGTGAAAATTTATCCCATGCTGCCTGATAATTTTACCTATTGGAAGCATATATATATAGTAAAAGAGAATTGGCCCAAGTACTGAACCACTGTGGTACTCCACCATTACCCTGGAGTTTAAGATGATTTATCATTGACATGAACAAACTGGAATCTGTCAGACAAATAAGATTTAACCAGCCTAGCGCTGTTCCCCTGAACCCTACAGCATATTTCCAGCCTTTCTAAGAGGAATATTGTGATCGACTGTATCAAATGCAGCACTGAGATCTAAGAGGACAAGTACAGACACAAGTCGATTATCTGAGGCAAATAAGAATATCATTAGTGACTTTCAGCAGAGCTGTTTCAGTGCTATGATGAGCTCTGAAACCTGACTGAAACTCTTCAAAAAGGTCATTGGGTGTGTAAATGCTCACACATTTTGATTAGCAACTATTTTTCTCAAGTATTTTAGATGAGAATGGAAGATTGGATATAGGTCTGTAATTTTTAAGTCATCTCGATCAAGCAAAAAGGTTTCTTAATTTAAGGTTTAAAATACAGCTACCTTAAAACCAGAAGACCAGAAGTCTTTCTAGGGGCACGGCTTTGACTTGGTCTACGTTGAAATTATGTCCTTTCCACTTCAATTTATGGTTTGCAGCAGCGCTAACTGGAACAGTAAGAAGCTTTAAAAAATGCAGCTTTAATCATGCCATTAGTATATTTTGCAATAGTAAAGGGGCTTTTTGTGAAGGTCTCTTTGCTTTCCCGGGTTTTACCCCCTGTGCAATACTTTAGTAAAAGAAACCTTCTTATTGGGATCAATACATTTTAAAACCAGCTGATATTGATCTGAACATATAAAAAGGCCCCCTTTCTAAATGCCGACAGATTTAAAATATGGTTGTTTGGTTTTTTATGCACCCCTTCAGACATCCATTTTTCATGGGTTAAATAATTTATTCTGTCATCCCCAAGTTTTTACCCTTAACTTTTTTTGTGGAATAATTGGCTTTAATTTTTTTTATATGGGAGTATTTTGATTGTTGCCAACATTTCTGGGGTGTGGATTCTTTGTTATTGTTTTTAAAAAAATATTTAAAAAAAGAAAAAAAGGGAAATTTAAACCCAAATAATTTTTTTTAACCAAAAAGCACCTAAATATATTTTAATAAAAAGGGACTCAGTCCAGGTTGAAGGGAAAAAAAGCTTTCTAATATGCATGAGGGTTTTTAAAAAGTGTTTTCCGCAGATGTTAAGCAGATGCTGATGGGTTAAAAGAAAAAACTCCTGTAAAAACCACAGACCTTGTGCTGGCCCCTACATGACCCAAAAGCTCCACCACATAAAGGAGGAACAGGAGGTGGTTTCCACCAGTCTGGGGGGGAGAGCAGCTCAATGGGAAGGGGGGAGATTGATGCCATCAGGTTTCCAGTCACTGTTACCCCCTAAAGAGTGAGGATGATAAAAGTCCCCTCTGCTCTCACAGCTTTATCAAGACCAAAATTAAAGGCAGAGCAATTCCGGAAGACATCGATGGAGGAGAAGAATCCATCAGGATTACAAGATCATGGAGATGGTTTCCCATTTCCCGGGAAAATTTTGAAGACACTGAGAAAGGAAAAAAGGGGCCGATGATGTAAAGCACCCCGTCTCTGAGCTCAAAAAAATTGTCAGACTCTGGACTGAAAATTAAGGACATGGACAATGACTGGAAGGACAGCAGAGCTCCTGAGTCAGATGGAAACATTAACAAAACCCTTTTAGCTCCCCTGAGTTTTTTGGAAAAAATTGTTCCCCCGTGGCTTTCTTCAGAAAACATGATTAAAATCCGAAATAGGATCTTTAAGCTCGCTGGATGGGAAGAAATGTTTCACAGAGAAGAAAAATGTGGAATCGCCAAGGGAAAGTCCAGACAGGAGTGAAGTTTTTAGCTGTGAAGACTGTTGGGAAAAAACCCTTTTGGGAAAAAGGCTTTTTTTTAAACATAAATAAGAGAATCCACACCCGGGCGAGAAACCTTTTTGTTGTGAACTATGTGGGCAAAGATTTAAACCGAAAAGAAATTTTAAACCAAACATATGAGAATCCACCCCTGGAGAGAAAACCTTTTTTTTTGTCATCTCATGTAGACAAAGAAATTTAGCCAAAAAGGAAGTTTAAACAAACCCCATGAGAAAACCCACTGGAGAGAGGACCTTTTGTTGTGATCTATGTGGACAAAGATTTAACCAAAAAAAGGAAGATTTAAACACCCCAAGAGAACCCCACACCTGGTCAGAAAACCCTTTCTGTTGCAATCTAGTGGACAAAGATTTAGCCCAAAAAGATAGTTTTAAAACCCACACGAGAGAACCCACACTGGAAAAAAAACCTTTTTGTTGTTGGGGCGATGTGAAAAAAAATTTTAAAAAGAAAAAAATCATTTAAAAGGGAAAAAGAGAATCCACACATGGCAGAAAACCTTTCTGTTGTGATCTATGTGGACATAATTTACTGAAAAAGGAAGTTTTTTAAAAAACCCCCAGAGAATCCCCCATGGACAGAAACCTTTCTGTTGTGATCTATGTGGAAAAGATTTAGCCATAAAAAGGAAATTTAAACAAAAAACATTGAAAAACCCACATTAGAGGAAAATGGTTAAAAGGTTTAAATGCTCTAAACAGATTACGGTCCCTTTAAAAAAATTTTTGGAATGAGGAGTGCAAGGCCTGCGGTTGGAAAAAATTTTAATCTGAGGAAGCACCTATTTAAACACCAGATTTTGCAAAAGGCTGAAGGATATATGGCTACAAACCCCCTGCATTCAGCACCCTTAAAACGCCTGCTTAATGGATGCAAATCAGTGCCAAAATTTGTGCCTTTTCAAGAAAACAAAAACTTGGGTAGTTAAGGGGTTTTCATATTGAAAAAAATGTTTGAAAACTTCTGAGATGTTTTCAATACTAACAGCTGGGTGTTTTTTTGATTTTCTTAAGTTTAATTTTAGAATAATACATACACTAACGGTCAAAAAGTTTTAATTAAACTTTCCAAATTAAAGGGGTTTTTTATTTTCCCGGACTATTTACAATGTAGATTCTCACCCAAAAGCAACAAAAACTTAAAGGGAAAACCCCACGGAGTTATGTAGTAAAACAAAAAATGCGAAAAACAAAAGAAATGTTATACTTTAGGTTACAGTTTATTTTAGATTTTACAGCTTAACAAACAAAACAAACATTGAAAAGAAAATGGGTTCTTACCCATTTGACCAGTAGTGTATGTTAAATGGAAAAATTTTTTTAGATTTATTTTATAAAAATTTAATACCACATAAACACAAAACAACCAAAAATGGTACCAGCGAGTGGTGGGTATCGGTTCAGATGTAAAATGTACTATCCCTAGTCAGGAGAGGGTGATCAGACTAGATTTAGATGTCTTTTTATTTCCAAATTTTATTTTTTTTGCCCCAGTCGGTTTCTGAATAATATTCTCAGCCCACACATTGCTCCTATGACACAACGACTGCACGTCGTTTTTTTGCCAAAGCAGTTTTTGTGTAATATAGGTGATGCAGAAAATCCTTCAAAGGCAAAATGTATGTCGTGCTGTCAGGGATGTTGCTGTTGCTCTTAAATTGTTACTGTAAGCTGAGGTGCCCATGGTGTCGATTGCAAAATTTCAATGAAGTCAGGTTGTCCTTCTTTAGCAGGTTGCGTGTCCCCCACCTGTCACACAGGACACCAGGGTTTAATTCTGTGTAAAAAGGTTTAATTGTGGTTTATGACATGAGACATACAGGGGGTGGGGCAATGAAAATGAAACACCTGGTTTTTAGAGCCCAAAAAAAATTTATTAGTATGGTGTAGGGCCTCCCTTTTGCGGCTAATACAGCGTCAATTCGTCTTTGGGGAATGACAATACAAGTCCTGCATAGTGGTCAGAGGGATTTTTAAGCACTTTTCTTGCAGGATAGTGGCCAGGTCACTACGTGATACTGGTGAAGGAAAACGTTTTTTGACTCGCTCCCTCCAAAACACCCAAAGTGGCCCCTAATATTTTTGATCTGGTGACTGTGGAGGCCATGGGAGATGTTCAACTTCACTTCCATGTCCATCAAACCAATCTTTACCCGTTTGCATTTTGTTTGTTGTGTGCAGCTAGTTTTTTTTGTTTTCAGGCAGCTGCATGTCTGTGTCAGGTTTTAAGAACAGCTGGCAGTCATTTCACAGAGCTGAGGAGAGAATTTTAACTTTCTCAAAAGAGAGTTCAAAAATCAAAACAGGTGGGATGCTAACAATCTGGGTCAAATATGGAATTATTTTCCCTTAAAATGAATCTCATTCTGCATGTGCTTTTTTTGGAAACTGGCCTCAGCATTATTGATTATGTTAAGATTTAAAGGCTGCAACTGCTTTTCTCTGTTCTTTAATTTTTTCAATTGTAGTCTAGTCTTCACACATTAGCATGCTTGAGTAGACAGGCTAGGTTTGTTTTGTGAGTTTTTTTAAAAGAAAAGTTAATTTGGTGCACACACTGAGTTTATGCAAAAATTTTCTTCGCCTGTTTTTTATGAATCTCAACATTGACTGCTGCTTATGACAGAGTGGGAGAAAATGATTTTACCTCATAAAAATCTCCATGAGGTTTTCCTCTCTTGGGATGTTTTCACCATATTTCATCGATTCGAGCTTCACTGAGCTTCTGGCGAGTGGAGCTGCGCCACTCTATGGGATACTGCGCCGAAAGCGTCGGAGAGGAAAGCCCGCTGGCGCGTTGGTAAAGCTCTGTCAAAGAGGACTTCGCACACCACTGCCTACAATCCACTTGGCAAATGTCCACTCTCTAAGCAACAAGATGGACGAGCTGTTTCTCAACTGTAAAAACACGGACCTCCGCGGATCAGCGGTTCTCTGCTTTACCGAGACATGGCTGACTGAAAACATCCCGGACCGCGAACTGCTGATGCCGGGTTTCCAGCTGTTCAGAGCGGGTCGCAGCGCGGAGCTATCGGGGAAGAAGCGAGGAGGCGGAATCTGCTTTTATATAAACGAGGGTTGGTGCAGAGACATAAAAGTGCTGGGGAAAACATGTAGTACTGATCTGGAGTCATTTTCCATAAACTGTAAACCGTTTTGTTCACGGAGAGAGTTTTCCTCGTTTATTATAATTGGCTCATATTTTCCACCGCATGGCTGCACTTCTGTCGCTGAAAAACATCTCGCTGAGCTGATTACAGACGTGGAGAAAAAATACACGGACTCTTTCATCATAATACTGGGAGATTTTAACAGTGCAAACCTCTCCAATGAACTCCCCAAATACAGACAGCATATTAAGTGTCCCACCAGAGACAAAAACACACTGGACCAATGTTACACAACTTTAAAGGACTCATATCATACTGTTACCAGGGCTGCTCTGGGATTTTTGGATCATTCTTTTATCCACCTCATCCCAACCTACAGGCAGAAATTAAGAGCTTCCAAACCCGCGGTTCACACTGTTAAGATGTGGACTGAGGAATCAAAGCAGATGCTACAGGCCTGCTTTGAATGCACAGACTGGACTGTTTTTGAAACCTCAGCCACTGATTTAAACGAACTAACTGATGCGGTGACATCATACATCAGTTTCTGTGAGGACATGTGTGTGCAGACCAAGACATTCTGCACCTTTGGGAACAACAAGCCATTGTTTACTCCGCATCTCAGGAATCTGCGCAGGGATAAGGAAGCTCACAGCAGTGGAGATTGGGCGCGGTACAGGCAGGCCAGGAACAGACTAACAAAGGAGATCAAAGCAGCCAAGGGAAGCTACAGTGAGAAGCTGAAGAACCGGCGTTCTACTGGTGATACTTCGGCTGTATGGACTGGTCTGAGAAACCTGACTGCCTACAGGAGCCCCACCACCCTTCCTGAACAGAGTCGACTGGTCAACTGGTGTGTTCAGAATTACCTTGAACTCAACCCGCTCAAGACTGTAGAAATGGTGGTGGCCTTTCAGAGAACACCAACCCCCTCACCATCCTCAACAACACCGTGTCAGCTGTGGACCACTTCAGGTTCCTAGGGAAACCCCCAATCTCTGAGGACCTGAGATGGGTCCTCACACATAGAACCCTGTTCGGAGAAAGGGCCCAGCAGAGACTGTACATCCTGAGGCAAATCTAGAAGTCCAACCTTCCACAGGAGCTGCTGGTCATCTTCTCCACTGCCCTCATTCAGTCTGTCCTGTCTTCATCCATCTCAGTGTGTTTGGATCATCCACCAAACAGGACAGGTCCAGACTGCAACGAATAATCAGGTCTGCAGAGAGAATAATCAGGGCTGACCTTCCCTCCATCCAGGACTTATACAGGTCTAGGGTCAGGAAACGAGCTGCAAAAATCTCTGCAGACCCCACACACCCTGCACATAAACTGATTAGAGTTTTACCTTCAGGGGGCACTACAGAGCGCTGTTCACTAAAACCAGCCGCCACAGAGACAGTTTCTTCCCCAAGCTGTTTCTCTGATGAACATTTAATAGAATACCAAACAACTGCAAAACGGAAGTTGCAAATGCACCCTTGTATATGTGTATATTTGTATATAATGAATGTCATACAGTCATACAGACCGCTCAAAGCGCTTTACACTAGAGCCACATTCACCCAATCGCACTCACTAATGCTCACACATTCATACACCGATATGCAGATCGGTGTGTTCAGAATTACCTTGAACTCAACCCGCTCAAGACTGTAGAAATGGTGGTGGCCTTTCAGAGAACACCAACCCCCTCACCATCCTCAACAACACCGTGTCAGCTGTGGACCACTTCAGGTTCCTAGGAACCACAATCTCTGAGGACCTGAGATGGTCCTCACACATAGACACTGTTCGGAAGAAGGCCCAGCAGAGACTGTACATCCTGAGGCAACTCTAGAAGTCCAACCTTCCACAGGAGCTGCTGGTCATCTTCTCCACTGCCATCATTCAGTCTGTCCTGTCTTCATCCATCTCAGTGTGGTTTGGATCATCCACCAAACAGGACAGGTCCAGACTGAGCGCTGTTCACTAAAACCAGCCGCCACAGAGACAGTTTCTTCCCCAAGCTGTTTCTCTGATGAACATTTAATAGAATACCAAACAACTGCAAAACGGAAGTTGCAAATGCACCCTTGTATATGTGTATATTTGTATATAATGAATGTATTTAAGGACATAAAGATATATGCATAAATATATCTTATAATGCATAAAAAAAGAAAACCCAGAGAGCAAAGTGTACCGCAGTCAAATTCCTTGTTTGTATGTACGAACTTGGCAATAAAGCTGATTCTGATTCTGATAATTACTAAACTGGGAGAAAATAAGTGACACTAAGCATGGGTGGCAGGCGTTGTGGTTGATTTGGATCGAAGTGCAGACAAACTTTGGGAAGCAGCATTTGCATGAGGCAATCTCTCCTTTTAATGACAAGAAACAGAGAACTTACATAAACTGGCAAAACATTGACCAGGAGACATCAGGTGAGTTTCCAGGAATGACACATGGGGAACCAGCGAGGAGTATTGCAAAAAACCCAGCTAATATACAGAAAGAGGTGGAGGGTGGACCAATGAGAGAGGAAGGCGGGTAATCAGATGGAAGTGGCAACAGGTGAGGAACTGATCAGTTGGAAGACTGAGGGGGAATGTGACTAATTACACAAAGCAGATGGAGATCAACATGAGGGACAAAGCAAAGATAATCTAAACTGAATGACAAAACCTGGGAAGAACAAATCTGGAGGAAATAGTAAACAAACACAAACAATAAGTGACTGACTGCAACTAATGATCTGACAGAAGGGAAATAAACATGAGAGACTGAACAAAGAGAACTATGCTAAAATAACAAACCTGGGGAAAAGAACTAACTAACAAAACTAAGTAGCACAGACCTGCTGGGGAAAGCAAACACAAGAACTTAGGCAGAGAAAAACATAAATGAACATAACTACTAAACAGAAAGCACAAGAGAAGACAAACACAAAACCCAAAATGTCAGATCCCAACAGTGAGAAAGGAGCAAGAGAACAGAGCTGGGAGAAAATGAGACAGAGGTGGTGCAAGATAATAAACAGAAGGAATAGGAAGATGACAGAGAAACATAGACAGAGGATGAGGAGAAAGGAGAGCATGAAAGGAAAGGAGGTCTGAGCCCGAGATTAAGGTTTGCCACCCCTGATGGAGGTAAATGGTAAATGAACTGAACCACTACAGTCCTATGAAAAATTTTTTACCTCCTACAGATTTCTTCAGTTTTTGTTTGTTTTACCCAGGTAATAGGAATCCCAGGGAATCTCATATGTTCTTTTTTCATTGCCTGGAGGCCAGGCCCATGTCTTTAAATTAGCCTAATGACGCCAGGGGAAGTTATGAAGAAAACTACAATACACCTTCATTCCAGCAGATGGCATTAGTCCTTCACTCCGTTTAAAAACGAATAAATCATTTTCTGTTTCAACTGATAACAGATGAAGAGCAGCTTTAGTTGTTCAGCTGATTAATTACTTCCATAATTCCTTAAGTTGCTCTGGATCCATAAGCCAGAGGGATCCAGCCCATAACTGCAATGGAGGCGTGGTAAGGCGTATTCGTCACTTCCTGTTTTGCACTTGGTGGATTGTTTGGTGTGTGAAGACTCTCTCGTTTGATCTGAGTTCTCTCTACTGTGATATCTCTTACTTGTTATAATACATAAGCACGTTAAAACACATACTTTCTGTTGCTGTATATAACGTTTGGCGACTCTCCGTGTCTTACACGGTTTTTTCTAGTAGTGGTAAGGGGTCGCTAGCTTAGCGTTAGCTTTAGCTCCACCATGGCTTCCCGTTCTGCTGTTTCTCTCTCTGAGTCTCCTCTTTCCTGCTCTCTGTGTCAGATGTTCAGTTACTCCTCTGCCTCCTTTAGTGATAATGGTACGTGTAATAAATGTAGCATTTTTGTAGCTTTGGAGGCGTGGGTGTCGGATTTGGAGGCCCGGCTCTGCGCTGTTGAAAAACCAGCAGATAGCCGAGGCCCCTTAGCTAGCGCGGAGCCACCGAGGGTAGCTCCCCGTAGCAGTCCTCCAGCAGACCCCGTGCAGCCGGGACCTCAGGTCGGCTGGGTGACGGTACGTAGGAAGCATAGTCCTAGATCTCAGCTCACAGGTCACCACCAACCCGTCTGCGTTTCTAATAGATTTTCCCCGCTCAGCGACACACCCGCTGAGAACCATCTTTCAGTCCGATTTATTGATTAGTCCCAGACCAATCAATAGCTACAACTCTTTTGAATATTTAATCCTTAGTTTTCCTCATCCAAATTGTAAAGCACTAAAACCACTTCTGTTTGTTGTTTTGTACCGTCCACCAGGCCCTTACTCTCAAATTTTAGATCAGTTTTCAGACCTTTTATCTGATTTAGTGTTAAATACAGATAAAGTTATTATAGTGGGGGATTTTAACATTCATGTTGACACTGAAAGTGATAGCTTAAATATAGCCTTTAATGGTATCTTAGACTCAATTGGCTTTGCTCAAAACATTAACAAACCTACCCACGTTTGTCTTCATTCTCTGGACCTTGTACTGACATATGGCATTGAGTATAAAGACATAACAATATTTTCTCACAACCCTGTGCTGTCTGACCATTTTTAATAACTTTTGAGTTTAATTTAACAGAGTACTCCACACCTGAAAGAAAATTTCATTATAGTAGATCATTATCAGACAATGCTGTAACAACCTTTAAAGAATCTGTTCCACTTTTAATTTCCTCATTATCACAGAAAAACAGAGTGGAGGGCAATAATTTTGTTTCTTCCCCTTCACAAATTGATTCTCTTGTTCAGAGTGTTATTTTCATCATTGCGTGGTGCATTAGACAATGCACCCCCTTGAAAAAGAAGGAAATTTATTCATAGGGGGCAGGCTCCTTGGTTTAATTTAGATCTGCGTACTTTAAAGCACAATGTTAGAAAATTGGAGCGAAAAATGGCGCTCTACACACCTAGAGGATTCCCTACTTAATCTGGAAAAAAATAGCCCTATTTGTATAAAAAGAATTTTCCCCAAAAGTGAACAGCTTTTATTTTCATCCTTAATGAAAAGAGAAAAAGAATAATCCTGGTTTTCTCTTAATACAGTTGCCTAAATTACCCCAGAGTCATAGCTCTGTTGAGCCATCCATTCCCCTTAGCTCTCAGCAGTCATGACTTTATGGGATTCTTCAAAAAAAAAAATTTATTCTATTAAGAAGAAAAATTTTTAATACTCCCGAAGATGTTTATTCATCCTCAACAAGTGAGACAACAGGAAAAAGTAACTGTAGAACCCTGATCTGTGTTTGGGACTTTTTTGATCCTGTGGAGCTCCTGAGTTATCAGAAATATTAGCTTTATCTAAACCTTCAACTTGTATGTTAGCCCCAATCCCACCCAAATTTTTTAAGGAAGTTTCCCCTCTGATTACCAGTCCCATTTTAGATATGATTAATCTATCTTTAGTAAAAATGGATATTTCCCAAGGTTTTTAAAGGTAGCTGTAATTAAACCTTTGCTTAAAAAACCCTTCGGTTGATCGAGATGACTTAATAAATTTACAGACCGATTCCAATCTTCCATTCTTATCTAAAAATTTTGAGAAAATAGTTGCTAATCAAATGTGTGAGATTTTTAAAAGCAATGACCTGTTTTAAGAGTTTCAGTCAGGTTTCAGAGCTCATCATAGCACTGAAAAGCTCTGCTGAAAAATCACTAATGATATTTTTATTTTTTCAGATAAGGGGGTTTGTCTGTACGGTTTGTTAGATCTCAGTGCTGCATTTTTATACAGTTCCCCAAATATTTTTCCTAGAAAGGCTGGAATACTGTAGGGATCAGGGGAACAGCGCTAGGCGGTTTAAAATCTTATTTGTCTGACAGATTTCCAGTTTGTTTATGAAATGATAAATCATCTTTAAACTCCAGGGTTTAATGTGGGAAACCACAGGGTTCAGTACTTGGGGCCAATTCTCTTTACTATATATAGCTTCCAATAGGTCAAAATTATCCGGCAACATAGAATAAATTTTCACTGTTACGCTGATGACATTCAGCTTTATTTATCCATAAATCTGATGAGCCCAACCAGTTAGATAGACTACAAGCATGTCTTGAAGACATAAAAACTTGGATGACTTTAAATTTTTTGCTTCTAAATTTAGACAAGACAGAATTTTCGTCTTTTTGGGCGGAGTCTTTAAAAAGAAACTGCTTTGTCAATCACTTAACCTGGATGGCATTAAATTTACTTCGATAAAAAAGTAAAAAACCTTGGTGTTATTTTTTGACCAGGACATGTCATTTAAATCCCCAATTTAAAAGGGTTTTTAGGATTTCCTTCTTTCCCTTCCGGATCATTGCCAAAATTAGAAAATATCTATCCAGGAGTGACGCTGAAAAACTAGTCCATGCATTTGTTACTTCAAGGCTGGGGTATTGTAAATTTTTTATATCAGGATGTCCACAAAATCAGTTAAAAGCCTTCAGCTGATTCAAAATGCTGCAGCAAGAGTTTTTGATGAAAATTAAAAAGAGAGATCATATTTCCCCCCTTTAGCTTCCCTTCATTGGCTCCTGTTAAATCCGAATAGAAATTAAAAATTTCCCCCCTCACATATAAAGCCTTAATGATTTAGCTCCGTCATACATCAGAGATCTGATTGTTCCATATGTTCCCAACAGAGCCTTTTGTTCTCAGACTGCAGGTTTACTGGTGGTTCCTAGAGTCTCTAGAAGTAGAATGGGGGGCAGATCCTTTAGTTATCAAAACCCCCCGTGGACCCAGCTCCCACTTTTAGTCCCCCCCCCTGAAACCCCGCTACTTTTAAAGGGGGTTTTAAAACTTTCCATTTTGATAAAGCTTATAGTTTGAATGGCTTAGGTTTTCCTGAGCTATCTTTTTATCCTGAGCTATCTTCCTTATTTTCCCCCTCTTCTTCTTCCCCCTGTTGGATGGGGTAAGGGGGAGTCAGTTTTAGCCTAAAACCCGGCTCAGTTTCGGTTGAGGTGCAAAAACACCCCCAATTTCTGCTACCTGTATGACCCCCTCTCTTTCCAAAGGTTATGGTCAATCTGACTGAGAGAGGTATCCCAATCGTTGTGGTTTTTAGTATAACAATGGCCATCAGTGGGCTCTAGATGGACAAACTGTCTACTTTTAAGGCTAGGCTTAAAACTTTCCTTTTTGATAAAGCTTATAGTTAGAGTGGCTTAGGTTATCCTGAGCTATCTCTGTAGTTATGCTGCTATAGGCTTAGGCTGCTGGAGGACATAATGACCACTTTCACTCTCTTCGCTACTTTCTCACACTACTCTTCAATTTTGTATTATTTGCTGTTATTTCAGCTTTTAACTTTGTTCTCTCTCTTTTCTCTTCCTAGAATCTACACCTGGCCTGACTCTGTGTCTACCTGTGACACCTTTCTGGAGAGGGGAATCCTCCAAGCTTCTGCTGGCAACAACTTAATGCTCACCCTCTACCGATGATCCACATGGCCCTGTCTTTCAGTGTTTAACCCTTTCTCTCTCCTAGACATAGCTACTGACTGAACTTTTACTGTAACTAACTCTATGTGCTCTCTTCAGACTCTAAACTTGAAAACTGGCTCAGAGTTTATCTGTTCCTTCTTTCTAGGTGAAATGACTAAAGGAGCTACATCCATTAACATTGACCTTTTCCTTCCCATAGAAAGTACTCCTGGATCAGTGCTTCTTTGTTCTCTTTGTGTCTCTGCTCTGTTCTCTCTGACCCCCAGTCGGTCGTGGCAGATGGCCGCTCACACTGAGCCTGGTTCTGCTGGAGGTTTCTTCCTGTTAAAAGGGAGTTTTTCCTCTCCACTGTCGCTACATGCATGCTTAGTATGAGGAATTGCTGCAAAGTCAACGCCAGTGACTGTCCACTGTCTCTACATGTTCATCCGGGAGGAGGGAATGCTGCAAGTCACTGACTGGATGCAATCTGCTGAGTTTCCTTTTCTTAGATAGACAAACTTTTTATCCAATTTGAATAAATAACAGAATCTGACTGCACTGTTCAATGATTAAGATTAATTGGAATGTATGTACCTGACTTTTGTGAAGTGCCTTGAGACGACATGTGTTGTGAATTGGCGCTATATAAATAAACTGAATTGAAATTGAATTGAATAACCATGGACATTTTAAATAATTATTTTACATTTATTTTATTTACCAACCTGCATCAGACCGGAGTTGTTGCTTTACAACGACATGATTAATTTAGAATAACTACTAAACACTGATTGACACACTTATTTTTCTTTTATTGTCCTCAGGTAAACTCATATCAGATAACTACAGAAAATGTTTTTAGTAAAAAATTTATTTATTAGAATACAGAAAATGATCAGTCCAGAAGTACAGGGAATTGATACCTTGACTGTCTAATCATAACCAAATATTTATATAAAGAAGAAGATGGTTAGATGGTGGATTAGAGGATGGCAGGACATGAAGAGGATCAGGGCATCCAAACCTGGAACTGTGGTCTCTCCTCCTGCAGAGCTGTCTGCATAAAACTATGAAAAATTAAAAATACTAAAGATTTCATACTCCACTAAGTTAGTTTTACATAAAAATAAGGGAAATGTGTATTATTTTATGTACATAGAAAGTGCTCTGATCATCAGTACTTCATTAAAACATTTGTCCTACAGAAAAGTGGTGAAACAGTTAATAATTAATCCCAACAATAACTTATAATGTCAGAAATTTCTGGCGAAAAACCCCCTTCAAGTCAAGCTGATCACTCAAAGCTCTTTTACACCAGAATCTCATAAAGCAGCCTCTCTTGCAAACACAGATCAGCAGGAAACTTACCCAAGGGCCCATGATCATGTGCTGAGGGAAGATGAAACTGAACCCATAACCTTCCACTTACCAAATAACTTTTTTCCTTTTTCGCTTTTTTTTCAAAGGTGTCCTGTCACGGCGTTTCAGGCATGCCATATAGAGCAGATGGTTGCCTACATGCTTCAGGGCGGTTTTGCTCTACAACATTGCTGTTATAGTGACCTGCGTTTGGATGACTTTTAACCATTTGGCGTAATGGTGTGTTGGTGCATGGGTGGGTGAGTATACGTGTAGAAGTAGGTGTGTTTGCGTTGAGTGCGTGTGTGTGTGGGTGCGAGTTTGTCACCTGGAATAACCCGGCATAAAGCATCAGCCCAAACCAACAACTATTTTCTGTTTGTACTGAGCTTCAGCTGCCTCACGTTTGGGCCCCAGATGAAGGATTGTAGCGCCTGATGGAGGTCTGGGCCCCTGGTGTGGACCTTCTGTAAAAAAACGCTTCAGGTCTGCTAAAAATTGCTGTTTGTTTGTCTGGTCCCGACAGGCTGGCTCCGGGTCAGTACTTCAGATTAGAGATTCAGCACTTTCCTGTGGAGGTTTTCAGAGTAAAAGCTTTAGTGTGCTGATGGGATTAACTCTGCAGGGATTTTCATTTCCATGCTGGGAACAATCTCATTAAATCTCCTGCAGGGTTTCACAGCCGCTCCATGTTCTTTAATCGTGTCCTTCACGCTGCTCAACCCACTCACACAGGTGTCTTAGCAGCACCGGCAGCTGGACCTGGGCCAGGACCTGAGACTGGGCCAGGACCAGGACCAGGACACAGTAACACATTAAACACACATTAATCTGTGTGCTGACCAACTGGGTTGTTGGATCTGCGTCAGTGACGTCAAATCAACACCAGAATGGTTCTGTGGTTCTTCTTTCATGTTCTGACCCATATGTTTTTTTACTTTGAGTTGGTTCTGTTTTCAGTTTACCAATCTCACTTAATGAGGGAAAATGTCCTTAAATGTGAAACTCAAAGTCTGATCACAAAAAAAGATTTTGACCAGAACCAGAACTGGACAAGAACAGATGAAATGAGATCAGAGTAGCAGAGGAACCACTTAATTTTATTGTTTGAGTTCTGTGAAGCCAGCAAAATTCTGAACCAAAACCATCTCTGGGAACAAGATCAGAACATCACAACTATCTCACAAAAAACCACTTGTTTGCACCACCTTCTCCTCAAATATAAACTCTAAGGAAAAGAAAATGGATCAGAACCAAACTGGGAATGTATTTTTTATTCCATAAAACACAATTTCTCTTCACCTGACCATGTGTACACATCTGAAGAGCGTGCATGTTCCTCATAAATAAACAGCCATCAGCTTGCAGATGAAGGTGCTGGGTGGGTTCTGTGTATGGGATCTGAACCCAGGTCTCGGTTGCAGGTCGATGCTTGTTGTGCTGGTTCACCTGATTGGATTCTGCTGTTGGCCTTCTTCAAATAAAAACATATTTTAATTAATCTGAAAACAGATTTTTTTTTCCCAGCATGCTTCAGCTCTTTGTTTGCCCTCCAGATTCATTTCACCTGAGAGAATCCAACATGCCGAGTGAAAATCCTTCAGACGGTGCCGAGGGAGGTGGAGCGCTGGGACAGATAAGTGTGAGATGGCATGTTGAAACCCTGGGCTAATCTGGTTACTGTGTTGAAACTGGGATTAATCTGTTGAAACTGGGATTAATCTGTTTAACAATCGTGACATTTAACCTTCATCAGCCTGTCAGAGTGGAGCATGCTCAGTAGAACCGCACCAGCACACCTGGTAAGGAACCATCAATGTAAGGAGTTAAAGCTACAGGAAACAGCTGTCAGAAAACTAATACTACAGGTTCTGACCCGATTTACTGTATAAAGTCTCCTTTTTCCACACTTTTCGGGCTTCATTGTTTTCAACTCAGCCCTTTGGACCCTACTCACTATGCTGTATCAGAACTTCCAGCTGTTTACTTGGTTCTGCTGCTTCAGTGAGCAGAACCCAGCTGAACCCAAGTGAATCAAAAGTTTCTCCACAAACGTTTTTTGGGTCCGCTTTGACCTCCCTGAATGCTGCTCCGTAACTGAAACCAGACTTCTGACTCACATGTGTGATGGAGCAGTTCTGCTGTTGGAACGACTTCAATATCTTGTTAGAACTCTCTCGTTAGGAGACTTAACTTGCACATAATTAGCTGCTGACAATTTGGCTGATAAGCACACAGCTCATAGCGTATCACACTGGTCCCAGACCAGCCTGAGACAGATTATTAAACACCCACAGACCCAACACACACACAGAAACACACAGACACAAAAACACACACACATACACATTCCTAGGACCTTTACTCAATGATGATACAGTTTGTAATAAATTCAGTTCCATTCTGAGTCATTTGGAGATTATTACTGCACGTACACACTAACTGAGTGAGTGAGCAGGCATAGTAAGCATCCACGGTCAGTGTGCACCCTGAGCTGCCTGCAGGCTCTCAGATGTCACAGTTAAACGTTCGCAGCAGATAAAACATCTAACACCTTCAGATCCAGCTGGAAGTGAAGCATCACAGATTCTTACATTCTTGCAGGATCAGAAACTCTCCTAATAAACTCTGTTTAATAATGTTTGTTTCCTTCTGATTTTAACCTGTTTCCTTATTTGATGATATGGAAACTGTTTTATGGTTTTAACTGTTGCTGCGGCCTTTTTTAAATAAACACCTATATATTGTGCTTACTGAAACATCACATGCTCAGCTGCTGTGATCAGGTACACAGGTCACAGGTCATAGGTTGTAACCATGATCATAGGTTTCATTATCATACTTCCCTATTTGCATAGCCCTTTACAACAACCACAAGGTTAAGTGCTTTACAATGAATAAAATAAAAGAAAACACATAAAACACAAGCAATAAAACAGCAATAGGATCAAAAAACATAAATAATAAAAGAATGAATGTAAAAAGTGTCAAACTACTACATATTAAAAGTCATCCTAAATAGATATGTCTTCAGCATTGACTTAAAGAGGCTCAAGTCAGGGATAAGACTTAATTCAGCTGGGAGTTTATTCCTAAGTCTAGGAGCTGCCACAGAAAAGGCTCAATCACCCCAGTGCTTATGTTTAGTCCTGGGCTCTTTCAACAGACGTTGATTTGAGGCCCTGAAGACTCGGTCATGCACACGAACAGTTAAAGGATCACACAAATACCACAGCACCAAACCATTTAGAGCTTTAAAAACAAGCATTTAAAGTTTAAAATCAACCCGAAACCTAATGGGGAGCCAGTGAAGGGATTTAAGTATCAGGGTAATGCTATCCTCTTTCCTAGTGCTTGTTAAGGGATGGGCATCAGCATTCTAGATAATTTGGAGGCGACTCAATAAAGACTGGTTTATACCATACATGCAAGAAGTTACAGCCTTTTCAAGGTCATTACAATTTTAAAGCTTTGTGGCTTACCTAGGAGCCGTAAGCAATACAAGCTTGTCCTAACGAGAGGAAAAAGAGAGAAAAGTAAGGGGCCAAGGATGGAGCCTTGTGGGACGCCACAAGAAAGAGGGACAGTAGAAGAAGACATATCACCAATTATTACAGAGAAAGAGCTCCTTGTTAAGTATGAGGCAAACCCTTTAAGTGCCGTGCATCAGATTCCATCATTTTGACTTGAACGTAACGGGAGGACTGAGTGATCCATTGTATCAAACGCTCCTGTGAGGTCAAGGAACACCAAGACATTTGGGTCCCCTCAACAGACCGCTCAGTATCATTGTAGACTTTTAAGAGTGCAGTCTCAGTGCTGTGATGGGATCTAAAATGTAAGAGTTAGAAAGCTGAGAAATACAGACAAGTGTAATTAAAGACACAAGTGAACCAAGTAAGTTTGACTTGCAAGGGTGAGACAGTCCTCTGCCAGAACAGCGACTTCCTTCTCACAAAGGGAGAAATCCTTGCACCAGCACCAGTTTTATTTGTTTTTTGCATATTGGTACTAGCTGTTAGTCTTATACAAGTAATTTATATCTTGTATAAACATTCCATGGAAATCTTCATTTATCCACCTCTTTAATTTCTGGAGATTATGAGATTGTGGAAATGTCTAGCATATTATTAACACAATTAGGACACACACGAAAAACAAAACTAAATGTTTCAACAACATCTTTCATTTAGATTTACCTGTCAGTCTCTCTCTCTCCCCTAAGGGCTAGGAAAGATCGTTGGTTTCTTCACTGACGTTGAGACGAAGCCTCCACTAGACGGTGACAACCCCTTTGTAGTCAGACTTTATCACCTCCCTAGCCTGTGGGTTCAAAGACTGACAGGCTCACCTGTTTATAACATTAATATTTACCATGTTATCATTTTAATGACCTCCAAATTCACAGATTCTAATTTTCACAGAGGCGATATTAATTACAAGTTGGTTTTTATGGCACTCAATTTTACCTGGTTCAATATTTCACACCTTCAATTCATTTCAAGTTAATTTTTGTTACTTTGACCCCTCATACAATTGGGTTGTCCTCTTCAGGTTGGAGGAGAGTTCCTGCCTCAAGTGGAGGAGTTCAAGTATCTCGGGGTCTTGTTCACGAGTGAGGGAAGAATGGAGCGGGAGATCGACAGACGGGTCGGTGCGGCTGCCGCAGTAATGGGGGCGCTGTGCCGGTCCGTTGTGGTGTGGTCGGTCTACGTTCCCACCCTCACCTATGGCCATGAACTTTGGATCATGACCGAAAGAACGAGATCCCGGATACAAGCGGCTGAAATGAGCTTCCTCCGTAGGGTGGCCGGGCACTCCCTTAGAGATAGGGTGAGGAGCTCGGCCATTCGGGAGGGGCTCGGAGTAGAGCCGCTGCTCCTCCACATCGAGAGGAGCCAGCTGAGGTGGCTCGGGCATCTATACCGGATGCCTCCTGGACGCCTTCCTCGGGAGGTGTTCCAGGCACGTCCCACCGTTAGGAGGCCCAGGGGACGGCCCAGGACACGATGGAGGGACTATGTCTCTCAGCTGGCCTGGGAACGCCTTGGCCTCTGCTGAGTCTGCTGCCCCCGCGACCCGGTTCTGGATAAGCGGAAGACGACGAGTACGAGCACGAGTACGAGTACTTTGACCCCTCATACAATTGAGCAGCTGGCCATCGATCATGGCACCCAAGCTTCTGGTTTGATGGAGCAGGATGTAGGTTCAGTTTGAATGCAGGTATGGTCGGTTTGGCAAGGAAGACAGGCAGTTCAGTTTTACAGATGGTTAGCTGGAGGTGATGGTCCTTGCTCCATGTCAGAGACACAGTCCAAAATTCATGCTGACACTGTGTGGTCATCAGGTGGGAATGACAGATAGAGCTGGGTATAGTCAGCATAGCAGTGGTAAGAGAAGCCATGTGACTGGATGATCTGGTCCAGTGAAGTGATGAATTTGGCAAAGAGAGAGAAAACCTGCCCCCGCGACCCGGTTCTGGATAAGCGGAAGATGACGAGTACGAGCACGAGTACGAGTACTTTGACCCCTCATACAATTGAGCAGCTGGCCATCGATCATGGCACCCAAGCTTCTGGTTTGATGGAGCAGGACGTAGGTTCAGTTTGAATGCAGATATATTGGTGTATGGTCGGTTTGGCAAGGAAGACAGGCAGTTCAGATTTACAGATGGTTAGCTGGAGGTGATGGTCCTTGCTCCATGTCAGAGACACAGTCCAAAATTCATGCTGACACTGTGTGGTCATCAGGTGGGAATGACAGATAGAGCTGGGTATAGTCAGCATAGCAGTGGTAAGAGAAGCCATGTGACTGGATGATCTGCTCCAGTGAAGTGATGAATTTGGCAAAGAGAGAGAAAACCTGCAGTCTGAGAGCGAAGGGTTCCGTTGGGAACATGTGGAACAGTCAGATCTCTGACATATGATGGAGCTCGATTATTATTGGCTTTCTATGGAATAAGACGAGCTGATGGAGGTTTTGGGCTTCTGAAATAGATCTTGGCCCTGATGAACACCTGGGTTCCTAATAAATGTCTCAGGTTCTGATGTAGATTTACAGAGCTATCAAACCAAACCTTTGGAACGCTTTGTACTGTGCCAGAGTCCAGTTTCTGGAGCGGTTCACACGGTTTTGAACCTATCATTGACCCTGAAACGGATTACATAAAGTAGTAAAAAGGTGCAGGTGCACAACTACATTTGAAGACAAAAGTGGCAACAGAAACACAGATGAGACGGCTTTCTTTGTGTTTTTCGTCGTCCCGATTAGCGCAAAACTGACCTCAAATAAGCCTGTTGCAACTGCATGACTTTGTTTGCTCAAATCTCTGTGTGAAAGCAACCCAAATTAAATGAAGATGTGGATTTTCTAATTTTTACCATGTGAACATGCCCTTAGGTCCAGGGTGTGGATTTGGGGCTCTCGAAGGAGACCTTGTGAGTGTCAGGGTTTGTGGTAGTGGAGTCAGACCAGGATGCAGGGAGATACTCAGGAGCCACATGATAGGTTGAGATGTGATTTATTTGAAGGCTTGAAAGTGCAGGTTTTCACAGTCCAGAAGTTCAGGTCCAAAACAAAGATGCATAAGACTTACAAGCAGCGAAGATGAACAGGAACTACACAGGCTTTAACTCAGGAACATAGGTGTCTGGCTGGAGCATGACAGGTGGATAGAAAGAAAGAAAGAAAGAAGGAAGAAAGGAATGGCGCGGTGACGGGGAACAAGGAAAACCGGTAAGCTTATATACAGGGCAGTGAATGGTGAAACAAAGAGAATTAGAGAGGCAGGTAATCAGATGATTGCTGGCAGGTGTGATGACCAGGTGCAGGGAACTGAGGGGATAGGTTTCTATGGCTACGGGAGCTGGGAAAAATTAAGGGACAGGAGGGGAAACTAAACTAGTGACAACTCTAAGGGAAACAAACTCTAAACTAACTGGGATGATCAGGGAACAGAAACCTAAACATAAGCTAACAGAAAATAGTAACTCTAGAAGGAACTAAATCTAAGAACATGGAAAGAACTAAGTAAACAAACAGAAATACTGAATAACAACAGAATATGGTAAATGGACTGAACTTATATAGCGCTTTTCCAGTCATACAGACCGCTCAAAGCGCTTTACACTAGAGCCACATTCACCCAATCGCACTCACTAATGCTCACACATTCATACACCGATATGCAGATCGGTAGGCAACTTGAGGTTAAGTGCCTTGCCCAGGGCCACCACGACATATGGCAGGAGGAAGCTGGAATCAAACACACAACTTTCTGATTGTAAGACAACTACTCTTCCTCCTGAGCCACAGTCCCCACAGCAATATAACTGACTGCCAGACAGGAACTGAAACAGGAGCAACTAACCAGAGAACTATACTATAATGCAAGATGGCGCCGACGATGGCAGCCTAGGAGCTTTGCTCTCTCTTTCTTTGTGTATTTTGTGTGTTATGTTTTTCGAGCCACAGTACTGTGGTCTCATTCAGCAGAGACATTTGAGTGTCCTCTCTTGGGATTTTTTCACCATATTTCATCAATCCGAGCTTCACTGAGCTTCTGGCGAGTGGAGCCGCGCCACTCTATGGGATACTGCGCCGAAAGCGTCGGAGAGGAAAGCCCGCTAGCGCGCTGGTAAAGCTCCGCCAAAGAGGACTTCGCACACCACTGCCTTCAATCCACTTGGCAAATGTCCACTCTCTAAGCAACAAGATGGACGAGCTGCTTCTCACCTGTAAAAACACGGACCTCCGCAGATCAGCGGTTCTCTGCTTCACCGAGACATGGATGAGTGACAACATCCTGGACTGCGCACTGCTAAAGCCGGGTTTCCAGCTGTTCAGAGCGGGTCGCAGCTCGGAGTTATCGGGGAAGAAGCGAGGAGGCGGAATCTGCTTTTATATAAATGAAGGTTGGTGCAGAGACATAAAAGTGCTGGGGAAAATATGTAGTACTGATCTGGAGTCATTTTCCATAAACTGTAAACCGTTTTGTTCACAGAGAGAGTTTTCCTCGTTTATTATAATTGGCTCATATTTTCCACCGCATGGCTGCACTTCTGTCGCTGAAAAACATCTCGCTGAGCTGATTACAGACGTGGAAACCTCTCCAATGAACTCCCCAAATACAGACAGCATATTAAGTTTCCCACCAGAGACAAAACACACTGGACCAATGTTACACAACTTTAAAGTACTCATATCATACTGTTACCAGGGCTGCTCTGGGATTTTCGGACCATTCTCTTATCCACCTCATCCCAACCTACAGGCAGAAATTAAGAGCTTCCAAACCCGCGGTTCACACTGTTAAGATGTGGACTGAGGAATCAAAGCAGGCGCTATAGGCCTGCTTTGAATGCACAGACTGGACTGTTTTTGAAACCTCAGTCACTGATTTAAATGAACTAACTGATGTAGTTACATCATACATCAGTTTCTGTGAGGACATGTGTGTGCAGACCAAGACATTCTGCACCTTTGGGAACAACAAGCCATGGTTCACTCCACATCTCAGGAATCTGCGCAGGGACAAGGAAGAAGCTCACAGCGTTGTAGATTGGGTGCGGTACAGGCAGGCCAGGAACAGACTAACAAAGGAGATCAAAGCAGCCAAGGGAAGCTACAGTGAGAAGCTGAAGAACAGCCTTTCTACTGGTGATACTTCGGCTGTATGGACCATCCGAGAAACCTGACTGCCTATAGGAGCCCCCCCACCATAACGATATATGCATAAATATATCTTATAATGCATAAAAAAAAGAAAACCCAGAGAGCAAAGTGTACCGGAGTCAAATTCCTTGTTTGTATGTACGAACTTGGCAATAAAGCTGATTCTGATTCTGATAATAACTAAACTGGGAGAAAATAACTGACACTAAGCATGGGCGGCAGGGGTTGTGGTTGACTTGGATCGAAGCGCAGACAAACTTTGGGAAGCAGCATTTGCATGAGGCAATCTCTCCTTTTAATGGCAAGAAACAGAGAACTTACATAAACTGGCAAAACATTGACCAGGAGACATCAGGTGAGTTTCCAGGAATGACACATGGGAACCAGCGAGGAGTATTGCAAAAAGAACAGCTAATATACAGAAAGAGGTGGAGTGTGGACCAATGAGAGAGGAAGGTGGGTAATCAGATGGAAGTGGCAACAGGTGAGGAACTGATCAGCTGGAAGACTGAGGGGGAATGTGACTAATTACACAAAGCAGATGGAGATCAACATGAGGGACAAAGCAAAGATAATCTAAACTGAATGACAAAACCTGGGAAGAACAAATCTGGAGGAAATAGTAAACAAACACAAACAATAAGTGACTGACTGCAACTAATTATCTGACAGAAGGGAAATAAACATGAGAGACTGAACAAAGAGAACTATGCTAAAATAACAAACCTGGGGAAAAGAACTAACTAACAAAACTAAGTAGCACAGACCTGCTGGGGAAAGCAAACACAAGAACTTAGGCAGAGAAAAACATAAATGAACATAACTACTAAACAGAAAGCACAAGAGAAGACAAACACAAAACCCAAAATGTCAGATCCCAACAGTGAGAAAGGAGCAAGAGAACAGAGCTGGGAGAAAAGGAGACAGAGGTGGTGCAAGATAATAAACAGAAGGAATAGGAAGATGACAGAGAAACATAGACAGAGGATGAGGAGAAAGGAGAGCATGAAAGGAAAGGAGGTCTGAGCCTGAGATTAAGGTTTGCCACCCCTGATGGAGGTATTTCTAAAAACCCATGCAGAAAGTCTGATCCCAGTCAGGACAAAAATAATAAATTGGTCCATTAGAGATGGTATATTTCCTGATGCATTAAAAACTGGTGTTGTTATACCTGTATATAAGTCCAGAGACAAACGAGAGGTTAATAACTATTACCATCCTCCCAACCATCTCCAAAGTCTACGAAAAGGTTGTGGCAGAGCAACTAATCCAACATCTTGAAACCAATGCTTAATTTAATCCTTTTCAATTTGGTTTTAGGAAAAAATATTCAACAGAGACTGCTTGTTCCTACTTCCTTGAAGAAATTAAATCAAACCTAGACCAAGGAGGCGTAGTAGGAGCTGTCTTCCTAGACTTATGAAAGGCTTTCGATTCTGTTTCTCACAGTATTTTATTAAGCAAACTATCAAACTATGGAATGTCCAACCAGACAATAAACTGGATAACATCATACCTGAGTGGCAGAAAACAATGTGTTCGAGTAAATCACACACTGTCCACCTGCAAAAATTGCATCATGGGAGTCCCACAGGGCTCTGTATTAGGGCCACTGTTTTTTAGTTTATACATCAACAATCTCCCCTTGGTATGTAACATCAACACCATCATGTATGCGGACGACACTGTTCTGTTCACTCATGGAAAAAATATAAGTGAAGTGGCTGAAAGATTAACAGGGGAATTGAAAAAAGTTTCTGCCTGGCTAAAAAGTTGTTGTCTCACATTAAATGTAGAAAAGACTGTTGCAATGTATTTTACAACTAGACAAATCTTTAGATTATCCAGACATTTATATAAATGGGGAAAATATAATAAATGTTAACAGCTTCAATTATTTAGGTGTTACACTGGACCAAACCTTGAGTTTTAAAAATCATGTAAAAAAAATTGTACAACTCTTTAAAATTTACTCTGGTGAATTTTAGGTTCATCTGAGGATCCCTTACCATTGAAGCATCACATATGTATTTAAATTCCATGATTTTTTCCCGTATTCTGTATTGTGTGACTAGCTGGTCGCAGGTATGCAAAACAGTCTTAAAGCCTCTTCAGTCAACCTTCAAAAGTGCAATAAAAATGTATGACAAGAAATGTAGACAGTATCACCACTGTCATATTCTTTCAAAATACAATTTTTTAAAATTTTAATAACCTTATTATGAATGCAAACATTTGCTTACTTTTTAAAATTATTCATGGTATTAGTGCTCCTCCTCTAAGAAGGTATGTCACACTGAGCTCAGAAAAAACAACTAGAGTAACAAGGGCAACCTCTAGAGGAGAGTGCAGCATTCCAAAATGTAAGACATCTTTTGCTAAATCTGCCTTCTCTGTTGCCATGAGTCAGTGGAATACATTACCAACTGAGATTATAACATGTACAAGTTTCTCAATGTTTGCACATTTGACAAAGAAATGCCTTTCATAAAAGCAGGTCTGCACTCATTAGTAGTGAATGTGTGTAAATAAAAGTATAGTTTGTTCTTTTGGAATGTATGTACCTGACTTTTGTGAAGTGCCTTGAGACAACATGTGTTGTGAATTGGCGCTATATAAATAAACTGAATTGAATTGAATTCTTTTGGAAAGTATGTGAGAGTGCGAAACTGTATGTGTGTATGAACAAATAGGTATGTTTATTGTATAGGTGCAAGCGTGTGATAGAGAAATGATAAATCAATAAATTTTAAGGTCCCTCAAAGACGCTCTATAATGAAATCAGTTATTCCCATTCACACACATTCACACACAGGCAACTTTTCCCCCATGGCTGTCATGAATGTCCGCTTAATGGTTTTTAGGATTTTGTGTTTTTATAATGTAAAGCACTTTGAATTGCTCTGCCGCTGAAATGTGCTATACAAATGAATTTTACTTACTTACTTCTCTATCATAGCAATTTCATTTGCAAAAATTTCAATATAATTTTCTTTTTATATTTTTAAAATGTACATTGTTTTCTTATAACCTCTTTTGTTTCCACTAGGTCTGTTTTGAATGCTTCAATTATTTTTTATCCACCAAGGATCAATAAGGTGTTGTTAGTGTGGTCCACCTTGAAAGTGTTGTCTGTTGGGTCTGTTGGTATCATTGTCAGGTCAGTGAGGTTCATAAGTCAGTCAGAACCTTGGTCTTTTGGTCTTGTGTCGTTTGGTCTGTGCACATAATGTTTCATTGATCCAGCCTTTGATCAGTCAGCAAAACTTCCACACAGTGTGATGTTATTTCTTCAGCTTCCACCTATCGGAGAAAAAAGTATTGTTAATAAATGAGCTGCATTTCCTAGAACACTGAATCCCACTGTCTTCCTCCTGGATGAGCATCACCTTTTGAAAAACTTTCATTATTATATTAGTCTTTGTTTCAAAATTTCACTCAGTTTTTAAACTTTCCCAGTAGGTGAATTTATAGTATCTATGTAGACTGACATTACTGTTGCACTTGGAGAGGATCTCAGCTTATCCGTGTATGCTGCTGCAATGTCTATCATTTCTTCATCTCATCAACTTCCCCTTTTCCTTCTTTAACAACATTCTGTCCTCCCTTATCCAGTCATTGTTGACTGGGGTGCCCATTTGGACAGTTTCTATCCCAATGACAATGCTGTCCACAAGCCCAGCATACATCATCTCTTCCATCATCTCTCCCTCTCACTTGCCTCCGTCCACGCCCCCTAAGGCCTCCTCTTCCTCTGAAAATTCCTCTCATTCTACCCCTCCCCCCTACTTACTGGTCCAGCATAAAATATTTTTATCTCAGCATAGAAGGGGACAGTATGGGGTTTTTTTCTTTCCCCTGACCACTTTTTTAGCATGCATTGCCCCAATTCTGCCCAACTGCAAACTGTAAGGTGGGTGGATAATATTATGTTTTTGGACCCCCGTTAAAATTTTAGGTAAAGCATTTTCTGGAGGGCATTTTTTAAATGCTGTTTAACTGTTTGATAATGCGATCTGTCATCAGCATTATTAAGTTGCAGTCCACTATTACTTTAAAACTTCTCCTTTTCTCATTTTAATCAATGATTGGCTCCCTATATTCTGTTTATTTTGGTTAATGATGGTTATAATCTACTCTCTTTTTAAACCTTTTCTAACATTTCCCCTCAAACACCGCAAATCATGGATTATCTTTTAACTGACGCTAGAGTTCAGGCACTGTCGCCGCTGCAGCAGCGGGGGGGCTGCCTGCCCCCCCCCCTTTAGTACACAAGCGTTTTACTTTTCTCTTGGCTTCTGCTAAAACCTCCTTGTTTTTTTTTAAAGTTTCTCTTTCTGTTATAGGCTCTGTACCAAATGGGGTACATGCGGAAAACTGAAAAACCCCCTTTTAAAATTATAACCTTTTACCATTTAGAAAGATTCTTTACTCTATATGGATTTTTTGAGTGCATAAACTTGCATCTCCTTCTAACGGGGGTGCTTCCGGACGCATTTTTCCCATTTTAATATTTGTTTTTCTTTTTTTTAAACTATTAAAAAAACCGTTGTTAAGAACTGCGTTCTACTTTTTTTTAAATTTACATTAGCACTATTTTTTTTGATTCTTTGTGCTTTATTACATATACTTTTATTCTATTTACTCTAGTTTATTTTTTTCTATTCAGACTCCGCTTTTTATATAATATATATATAACAGAGGGGATTTATTATACATATCTTGTACCCTCAAATCAAAACAGAATCCCCTAGGGGCCCTGGGGATGGTGTAGGGGTTAAGGCGCGACCATGTGCAGAGGCTACAGTCCCCGAAATGGCTGTCCTGAGTTCGAGTCCCACCCCCGGTGACATTTGCCGAATGTCTCCCCCTCTCTCTACCCCCCTTTCTGTCTGCCTACTTATCAAAAAATAAATAAAAAAGGACTAGGGCTGAAAAAAAAATATTTAAAAAAACCCAGAATTCCTCAACAGGCCCCCAACATCTCCCAGAAAACAGGCTTCTAGATCAAACACCCTAGTTTTGATCCGGTTTTCCGCATTGACTACTCTCGGAGAGTGCAGGGGTTTTAGACTGAGATTTGATGGAACCTATATCCAAATCAGAATTCCCCACGACACACCTCAGCTGTCAACAACTTTATGTAACACCAGTAAGTTCCAGTTGTCTCACTGAGTGAATCATGTGATTCTGCACATTCACACACACTCCCCCTGTTTATTATCAGGCCTCTTCAATACGACCGACCATTTTACCGGGCTTGCGTATTTCTGTTTTATATAATTAGTGGTTCTCGTCTTACCTGGCGTTAGTTCACAATGTTTGTCGGAACGTGTTTGATCCACCTCCAACACAGTTGGCACAAATTTAATTGCAGATTTTCGTCTCCAGAAGTTCTGGAGGGCTGCGCAGACTGGACCACCCCACGCGCACCGCAGAGCCCCGGGCAGCAGATTTCTATCGATCCGGCTCAAAGGACCAAGAAATTTAGAGTTAGAAAGCTGATAAACACAAACAAGTATAAAATAAAACACAAGTTAACCAAGTAAGTTTGACTTGCAAGGATGAGACAGTCCTCTGCAGCGACTTCCTTCTCACAAAAGGAGAACCCTTTTCCCACCAGCCTTTTTTTTACAACCACTTTTCCTACAAGCAAAAAGGGGGGAAATTTAGTTCAGCCAATTCTTACAAAAGATTTCAACCAAAAAGGGAGTGTCCTTTCCCAAAAATATGGAAAAGCTGTCATGTCCCGGGGGAGTGATCCACTCAAACCAAAATTACAAACCCTTCCCAAACACTTTTTCACACAAAAAACAATAATAGGAATCACCCTAACTATGTAGAATTTTCAGACTAAATGATTTAAACTAACAATGAAACCCTTATTACTTTTCCCAACCCAAAAAAACCAGCTAAAAAACTTTTCAAAAAAAAAATTTTATTTTTTTAAAAAAAGGGGGACTGCAGTTGTTTTAAAAACCCAAAATTTTTCTGGGATTTTTAGAAAGAAAGTGGAGATGAGATACATATCTAAAATTTTTGAAGGTCTAAACTTTAGTTTACGGAGGGAAAAAACCCCGGGTTTTTTGTTTAGCCCTTTTTGACCCCCTTTTTTAAAAGCGCGGAGACAACCCCAAAAGGGGAATAATAGAAATCAATAAAAAAAGGAAAAAGGGGCTGGCCTAATTGTATTAAAACAGTTTTAAAGCCTTTTCCCAATTTCAATTAAAATTCAGTTTTTTATTACCCCAAATTAAAAAACATGTGTCTAAAGGGCACTTCAAAAAACCCCGGGTTCCCTAAAAGGGGTTTTGGAAGTGAAACTAAAACACCTGGTTTTAGCCCAACAAAAATTTTTTTATAGGGGTTTTGGGGGCCTCCTTTTGGGGGCCAATACATTTGTCAATTGTTTGGGGAATGACATATAAAAGGGTTCTCACAGTGGTCAGGGGGGTTTTTAATCCATTCTTTTTGCGGGAAATAGTGGCCGGGCCCACTACGTGATATTTGGTTGGAGGAAAACTTTCCTGACTCGCCCCTCCAAAACACCCCAAAGTGGCCCCAATAAATTTAGATCTGGTGACTGGCGGGCCCCATGGGGATGTTCAACTTACCTTAATGTTCATAAAAACCAATCTTCACCGTCCTGCTGGTGTTTTTGGGGGGCTTTGTCACCCTGATACAGGGCCCCCGCCTTCAGGATACAATGTTTGAACCATTGGATGCACTTTGGCCTTTCAAAAAAGGGTTTTGGGGTAGCCTTGGCAGTAAAACGCGCCCATCTACACAAGTTTTGGGGCCAAGGGAATCCCCTGATATGGCAGGGCCCCAAAACCCTCCCCTGATCCACCCCCATGCTTCACTTGGGGATGCAACAGTCCCCGGGGGTACGCTTTTTTGGGGCCCTTTTCCAACTGTAACTCTCCCGGGGGTGGGGAAAAAAAGTAAAGGTGGAAATCATCAGAGAAAAATACATGTTTTTAAAATTTTTCCCCAGCCCAAAAACTTGTGCTCATTGCAAACCCCGAAAAAACCCACGTTTGGCATTGGCATGAGTGGGCCAAAAGGGTTTTTTTATACACCCAGCCGGTAAAATTTCCCCCGTGGAGCTTCCCGGGCGGACAGTTCTGGTGGGGAAAAAAGGAATTTTAGGGGAACATTTAATTCTGCCGTGATTTGGGCAGCCGTGGTTTTTTTGGGGTTTTTTTGGGTACAATCCGGGTTTTGCAACCCCAAAAATCCCCTTTAAAACAGTTCCTCTTGCGGGCCACAGTTAAACCTGTTGGAGTGGTTCGTCTTCTTGGGGGTATCCTGACATTTCCCTGGGGTACCGTGGCTCTTTATTTCAAACCAAAACTTGCTGTTTTTGGGCACAGAAACCCCCCCCAAGACGTGCACCAACAATTTTTTTCCTCTTTTGAAAAATCTGGTAGTCACCCATAATGTTGTGTGATTTAATATTTTTTAGTAAAAATGTGCTTTCCCACCCGCTAATTGAAAACCCTTTACACTCTGGTCTTATGGTGCAAAGTGCTCCCTGAAACTGGCTACCAGGGGGGTCCCCCCTTTTTGCCCCTGAAAAACCCCCCACAAGATTACAGGTTTTTTCGTTTCATTGTCCAACCCCTGTACATTTTCCCAATGGTCGGTCCATTCTTCTTCAGGATGCTAGAGAGCATGGTTCCATTAATTACATCAAGTCCTCCGGGTCCTGAATCAACAAAGCAGCTCCAGACCATCATACCACCACCATGTTTGACTGTAGGTAAGATGTTCTGTTTCTGAAATACTGTCTTAATTTAACTCCAGGTCTCACAGGACCAACAGCTTCCTTTTTTTGTGCACCTAGGATGCAGCAGTCTGTCACCGAAGGAGCTCTCCAGTCCTGCAACAGTTTCATGCATGGGGTGGAAGACATTGTCCCTCAGTGATGTTATTTTTGGTCCTTTTGTCTCCCACCACCTGCATTGGGTCCGGGGGCTATCCTAGGACAGAGCTGGCCTTTCTAATGAGATGATTTGACCTCCTCCTGTCAGCTGTAGATAAGTTGCTGCTCCAACAAATGATGTACAACCAATGTTTGATCTTGTTTGTCTTGGCAGGAATCCAGCGTGGAGGAGAGGTGAGCAGGTAATGGAGAGGTAGGTATATTTATTGGATGAGGATCAGATTGTGAGAGAGGGGTCCTACAGGTTGAAGAATATAGTGGGGATTCAGTTTTGCTGAAAGCCAAGATCTAACAAAGTGATGCAAGGTTCTGAGATTTACGTTTCAGGGCTGAAGTTTTAAGGCTTCATTTCAACCAGAGTTCTTTAAAAGTGAAGAAAATCAGAGCAAAGTGTAGAAATGTTTAACCTGAAATTGTTATTTGAACAACCTTCTACAACTAAAACATACTAATGAACCTGACTCCAGGAGTCTGATTTAGTATTGTTTGCATCACGTCATTCACATGTCTTCCCCTCCGATCAGCTACAGAACCAGACGGAGCTTCGAGCGACCAGCGTTCTTTTTGGACGCCGCTCTGGCAGAGAGGATGAGTAGTCGGACCCCGAATGACCAGGATCACGCTTCACCTCTACCAGGAGAGAGCGAATAAGAGCAACAAGAGGTGTTACAGAAGGAAACCAGGAGGAACCGTTGGTGCCAGTTTTTTTGTTTCTCCAAATTTTATTTGATAAGTACGGCAATTAATGGGCATAAAGAGGCATACTTAGGTATTTAAGCACCAAACAAACTGAGACATAACCTAAAAGAATAAAAGTTAACAAAAAAGATATAAAACTAACTTAATTATAAACAACAATGACAAAAAGAGCGAACATTTATAATTAGAAGGGGGAGTACATTTCCTGGTTATTGCATATTTGTAGGCAATTCCATTAACATTTCACACAGGTCTTCATATTTTTCAATATATTTCAGAGATTTTAAATATAGGCAAAATTCAATTAGAAAGATGTTGAAAACTGGACTCTTAGGACTCTTCCATTGGTGCCAGTTCCCGTTCTCATTATACTGCGGTCCTTTCAGAGGGAGCTGACTGACAGGTCGGGTATTTAACATCATCCCTGAACCGGGCCATGCCAGCCATATGGGTCGGCCTCATCCAGATGTTGCTCAGATATGGAAAGTTTCCCTAAACTGTGGCCAATTTCTGAATGTAATCAGAATGATGGACTGCACTCATACTACTAAAAGGGCCTCATCTGTATGTTAATATTCATTTGTTAATATAGAAAACTGTTTCATTCAATAAATGTGCCACCCAGGCGCGTAGTTAGACCTGGGCCTCCGGGGGTTCGGCCCCGGATGTTTTCTAGAAGTATTAAAAAGATGCAGCCACAAAATGGTATTGGACTTCACATTTTTATTTAAAAAAACAATCTTTTTTTTTTCAATTGTCCATCAATAATCAGGTCCCGCTCCAGCTAACCTGACAATGAGTTAAAAGGAGAAGACAAAAAAAATACTTATTTGCGCACACGCACGAATGCGCAACTACGCGCACAGCCAGAGACGGACTCCATTCTGGAGAAGTCCAGAACAGCAGTTTACTCCAGGTCGACCTGCCTCCTTCATTACCTGAAAAAAGTTACACTGAGCGGCTCAAACAGGGCTCATTTTCAGAGCAACCGCGTGGAGAGTGCGAGCCTGGTGGGTGTATGTTCAGGAACAGGTGGATGCCGAGCGGCATAACCCAGAGATAGCAGTGAAACCTGAATGCTGACTCAGAATGGGCTAATTGTAAGTTACAGCTAATCACTGATTCACCCAGCAAGACATGAGGTGGAGGTTCACTCTAATGAGCATCTTCAGGGTCATGATGAGGAACTTTCACCTGAGCTACAGGTGAAGTTAAATGATGTGGCTGTGATAGAAAACAGCAGCAACCTTCTCTGTGAGCTTCTAGCGGGATTTGCATCATAATGTGAAAATATCTGGTCCTTTACTTCAGTCAAAATAAAAGCATTTAATCCTAACGTAGCTGAACACATTAAAAGGTCCTTCAGATCAACACATTGCATCTCATTGCTGCAGCCAGTCTTATAGTCTAGTTCTACATGTAGACAGAAAAAAAGTGTTGCTCAATAAACCAGGAAAATATCTCCTGGTTCCAGTAAGTAGAACGTAGTAAAAGCAAAAGTAAGCCTCCCTCTTCTCTTTCATATCTTCTGTGCAACATACAGCTGCTGGCTTTAAAGATGCAGAATAATTAAGAAATAAATCATAGCAATTAATCACAGGTGGACCATTGATTAGTTAACTATTTTATTTTTCTAAATTACACATGTAATATTATATAAACTAAACTAATTAAACAAGGATACAGTTTTACTGAAGGTGAGACATACACACCATATGTATACAGTTATTAATAACTGTAATATTAGTACTGATAAGGTCCAGGATGAGGCTCTATGCTATATTTTAAACACCACAACTTAACACCCTTTCCTCTCAAAGTGTTTAATAGTAAGAACTGCACTAATGTCTCACATGCTCAGTGCAGAACAAAAGACTGTGTTGAAAAATGTTTCTTTTATTATTTTTGGCAGTCCAAATTTCTTCAGAAGTGGAATGAAGGGCTGAAAAGATGGAGGTAAAAGAGAACAGATTCATAAAAGAAGGAACAATTTTAATAAATAATAATGTTTCGAAAGCTCTTGGCATAAATAGAATATTTTAGGATTTTACCATTTTACAAAGATTTAGGAAAATCAACTTTATACCACTTTCCTTTTTTGAAATATCAGAATAAAGACAATGGAGCCTCAGGAGTGGAACACATTGATGAGAATGTAACGTTTAAAAAAGGTAATTTATGTAGATGACAAAAGAAGCACATTTATCTGGCTCAAAGTAAACATCTCTGAGTTTAAGAAAAATGTTTGTCAGCAAAAATTCAGATTAAGTTCTTTTCTAAATACCTAAAAATGTGTCATTATTTGCTTCAGCAAAACGGTTTTTCATCAGGCCTAAACTCTGTTTCTCCTTGTCCTTCATTCAGCTTCTAACAAAAAAAAATAAAATTATTGCAAAACTTTTTAGTTTGATTCACAATAATTTACATTCAGTCTAAAACCAGCCGAGACAGAGAACTGGCAGGCAGGCTCTGTGCGCGATGGCTGCTTCTAGGTCATTATTAATATGACGTCCTGACATAGTGTGTGTGGTGACAGTCTTCCTAACAGGAGTATAATGGGAGGCATATTCACGTCATTATAATGTTGTGCCCCAGCGGCAACTTTAATTGTTAAAGAGCAAAAATAACACAGTGGATGTTCATGGTCTTTAGGTTTCATGATGCTGTTTTTGAACTGACTTATCTGTGATGGTTGCAGCTATAAAGTTATAAAGAACAATTTTGTATTGGGTTTTGGGTCAAATGTGCAGTAATCATGTTTCAATTAAACTGATATTAAAAAGTAACTTAGAGACCATAGAAGCACTTGATAGCTCTTTAGCCTACCGGGAATTTATTTGAACAAAAACACTTTTTACAAAGTTAAACAGAAAACAAATTATCCATGAGGTGAGACACAGGCATTTAAACCTTTTCCTGACGTGAATCTTGTCCTTGAGATCAGAGAACCAGAACCATTACGATGTCGTGGATGGGAAACATTGACAAATGTCTTAGTCTTGGGTGGACTTCACCCTTGTTTAGGATCCAGAAGGTAGTTGGGATAAGGAAAATATTTTAGTAAACCTCTTTAAACTTTTAGGCTTTGCGACATCAACGAAACTCTGCTTTGGAAACCATCTATGCTGTTTTTCTCCCACAACATATCTCCCCTGAGGAATTAACAAACTAAATAATAACTTAATAAAATGATTATAGATAACAGGTCCTATAAACTGAGTAGAAAGATTAATGATAAAGTCATAACTTGACTAAATTTAAACCTTAACAAAATAACAAAGTAAGTGTAGTACACTGCAGTAATATACTATAGTAGCTCCATGTCTGCATACCATCTCTTGATGGCATTGACCAAATAAATATATGAATGATTACTTCAGCATGACTTTCCTTTCTGGCCTGAACATTATGAGGGCATGCTCACTGTGTAGGGTCGAAAAAACCTGCCGGCTGATCTTCACAGCCGTACACAGAGAGACGACTTTCAGAGACTCCAGATGATTCTTCTAGAATCTTTTTAAGATCATTTTAGCTCATGTTCAACCTGGACCTGGTCTACAGCTGCAGTTGTAATACAAAACTTAAGACTGCAATGTTTAAACTGCCAGTCTGTCCACTTACGGCCAGTAAGCAGCTGCTACTGGTCTATTACATCAGACTGGACAACACTGATACTTTTACATTATTTTAAACGTCTGTTCACTCACCTTTGAAGGTTTCAGCGAGGTCACAGGGTTCACTAAGGAAGGCTCAATCAACACAATGTTACAGTAGGTATAAAACTAAATGTTCTTCAACAAATGAGAGAAACTAACTGAACTTCTCTTCCGTGTTTCACCTGATCTGCACTAATTTTATGATTCATCTGGATGTTTGCTAATGCTGATTTCCCAGATGACTCACCTGTGACTTTTGTTGGTTTTGTTCCTTCTCCTGATTATTTCCACCACAGCTACCCATCGTTTATTTCATAGCTGCAGAAATATTCTTGAAATTGTTTTTACATTTCATTTTGGTTGGATAATTGAACTGGTATGTCTTTGTAAACATTTTGAGCAGCAACTTATTTTTGGTGCAGAAATGTGTCTCACAAATGCGATGGCACGATGGCCTCCTCAGCTCACGATCCCTTTATATTATAATAATAATTACAATTATTCCAATTACAATAGTTGTGTTGAGAATAAACCTCTACAGGCTCTGTGATGGATGGCTTCTAAGTCCTTATTTATTTAATTTATGTGGTGTCCTGAAAGGTTTTAAAGATTTAAAGTACTTTACAGTATTCCTAATAGAAAATATGACATGAATATCCCTGAGGTGACTGTGTCTCAGTGAGTGGTCGTCAGTGAGTGGTCGTCTTGCAATCCAAAAGTTGTGGGTTCGATTCCACTCTTCGATGTGCCCCTGGGCACAGTACTTCATGCTTTTACGCGTCATTAGTTGGAGTTTCTTTCCTGCTGCTTTTGTTCTGTTTCTGCTCATAATGAGTCAGCCTCACACCCAGCTGAGGATTGCTGTCGGTCCTCTTCTTCGTTCCTGGCGAGTTTCTCTCGGTCCAACCTGTTTGTGTCTCTGTGTTGATCTCATGCTGCTGAACTCTCACAGAAACTCTGTTTTCTCTGTTTCAGTCAGGGATCATCAAGATGATCTTAGCTGGGAGGAGAATTCAAACAGAAAGCATCAGATCTGTTACTTTTTTAAATCCATTATTCATCATCATGCGTGTTTGTGGAGCACAGCAAGCGTGTCTCACCTGCGTGATTCAGCTGATAATCAGCAGGTGAGACCTGCTTTTATCAGGAGGAGGAATGCTGCTGAACAACAACCTTCCGAACTTCCTGCTGTCCTCAACCTTCCTGCTCATGTTCAGCAGTAGTTTTTAAATTGTTTCTGATTGCTTTAAAGATGGAGATGTGACACTAAAACACCTGGGGTTTAAACCTGATCTCCGCTGATCCCTACAGGACCCAAACAATCTCTTCAGGTGGTGATGAAGCATATTAGTGAACAAAAAGGGAGATGTGTCCAAGAAGGCTCAGCATCAGAAAATTAAAAAATGGAGGCTCTATTTCCAACGATAAAAGCTCAATCTTACCTCCCGTTTCTTCACTAGCTGCCTTGGTCAAATCTACCCTGCAGATTTGATCAAGTGATTATTTATGAAAGAAAGATGAAGCCAAATTGAAATGTGGTGAAAACCCAAAAACAAGCCCTGAGGTATGTACAAAATCAAATCCTAGAGAATTTAAAGGAGCGGTTCTTTATTTTTACACCCAGTGGCATAAAAATAAATGAAAAGCAAAAAAAAACCTCCACATAAAAAGACTATTTGCTTCACAGTCATTTTGAATGGTTCTGATTCTCCTGGAGTTGGGTTATAGAGGGGCCATGGAGTTCATGGTGCCTCATGGAGGCACGGAGGCCATTTGGACCTGAAAGACCCAGAAGGATGGTCTGTAGCACTGGAAGGTAATGGTGGGTTCCATTTGCCTCGGATGTCAGAATTTGGACCTGGATAACAATGTTGGGGGATGGGGGGTTGTTCCAACTAAGGGGGATACATCCTCAGCCTCCCTGGAAAGGCCCTACGCCAGGGTTTTGGAAGGGAGCCCGGGCCGATAGTGAACCTCGCTTCAGGAGGAGCAGTGTGGTTTTCGTCCCGGCCGTGGAACACTGGACCAGCTCTATACCCTTACAGGGTACTCGGGGCTCATGGGGGGTTTGCCCAACCGGTTCACATGTGTTTTGTGGACCTGGAGAAGTCATGCGACTGTGTCCCTCGTGATGCCTTGTGGAGGGTGCTCCAGGAGTATGGAATCGGGGGCCCTTTATTAGGGGCCATCCGGTCCCTGTACGAGCGGAGCAGGAGTTTGGTCCGCATTCCCGGCACTAAGTCGGACCTGTTCCCGGTGCATGTTGGACTCCGGCAGGGCTGCCCTTTGTCACCGGTCCTGTTCATAACTTTTATGGACAGGATTTCTAGACACAGCCAAGGGCCGGAGGGGTCTGGTTTGGGGACCAGTGGATTTCGTCTCTTCTTTTTGCAGATGACGTGGTCCTGCTGGCCCCCTCTAGCCAAGACCTACTGCATGCGCTGGGGCGGTTCGCAACCGAGTGTGAAGCGGCTGGGATGAAGATCAGCTCCTCCAAGTCAGAGGCCATGGTACTCGACCGGAAAAGGGTGGCTTGTCCTCTTCAGGTTGGAGGGGAGTTCCTGCCTCAAGTGGAGGAGTTCAAGTATCTCGGGGTCTTGTTCACGAGTGAGGGAAGAATGGAGCGGGAGATCGACAGACGGATCGGTCCGGCTGCCGCAGTAATGGGGGCGCTGTGCCGGTCCGTTGTGGTGAAGAGAGAGCTGAGCCGAAAAGCGAAGCTCTCGATTTACCGGTCGGTCTACGTTCCTACCCTCACCTATGGCCATGAACTTTGGGTCATGACCGAAAGAACGAGATCCCGGATACAAGCGGCTGAAATGAGCTTCCTCCGTAGGGTGGCCGGGCACTCCCTTAGAAATAGGGTGAGGAGCGCGGCCATTCGGGAGGGGCTCGGAGTAGAGCCGCTGCTCCTCCACATCGAGAGGAGCCAGTTGAGGTGGCTCGGGCATCTATACCGGATGCCTCCTGGACGCCTTCCTCGGGAGGTGTTCCAGGCACGTCCCACCGGGAGGAGGCACAGGGGACGGCCCAGGACACGCTGGAGGGACTATGTCTCTCGGCTGGCCTGGGAATGCCTTGGGCTCCCCCTGGAGGAGCTGGAGGAGGTGTCTGGGGAGAGGGACGTCTGGGTGTCTCTGCTGAGTCAGCTGCCCCCGCGACCCGGTTCCGGATAAGTGGAAGACGGCGAGTATGAGTACGAGGTTTAATTACAGCTACCTTAAAGCCTGTGGTACATATCCATTTACTAAAGATAGATTAATCATATCTAAAATGGGGCTGGAAATCAGAGGGAACACTTCCTTAAATAATTTGGTTGGTATTGGGTCTAACATACAAGTTGAAGGTTTAGATGAAGCTAATATTTCTGATATCTCAGGAAGCTCCACAGGATCAAAACAGTCCAAACACAGATCAGATTCTACAGTTACTTCCAATGTTGTCTCACTTGTTGAGGATGAGGTAATCATCTTTGGGAGTATGTCAAAGATTTTATTTTTTAATATAATCAATTTTATTTAAGAAGAATCCCATAAAGTCATGACTGCTGAGAAGTAAGGGAACGGATGGCTCAACAGAGCTATGACTCTGTGTAAGTTTAGCAACTGTACTAAAGAGAAACCTAGGATTATTCTTGTTCTCTTCTATTAAGCATGAGAAATAAGCTGTTCAGGCTTGGTGAAGTGCCTTTTTATACAACAGTAGGCTATTTTTCCAGATTAAGTAGGAATCTTCTAGGTGTGTAGAGCGCCATTTTCGCTCCAATTTTCTAACATTGTTCTTTAAAGTACGCAGCTCTGAATTAAACCAGGGAGCCTGCCTCCTATGAATAATTACCTTCTTTTTCAAGGGGGCTGCATTGTCTAATGCACCACGCAATGATGAAGTAACACTATGAACAAGAGAATCAATTTGTGAAGGGGAGGAAACAGAATTATTGCCCTCCACTTTGTTTTTCTGTGATAATGAGGAAATTAAAAGTGGAACAGATTCTTTAAAGGTTGTTACAGCATTGTCTGATAATGATCTACTATAATGAAATTTTCTTTCAGGTAAGGAGTACTCTGTTAAATTAAACTCAAAGGTTATAAAAATGGGCAGACTGCACAGGGTTGTGAGAAAATATTGTTATGTCTTCACACTCAATGCCATATGTCAGTACAAGGTCCAGAGAATGAAGACAAACGTGGGTAGGTTTGTTAATGTTTTGAGTAAAGCCAATTGAGTCTAAGATACCATTAAAGGCTATATTTAGGCTATCACTTTCAGTGTCAACATGAATGTTAAAATCCCGCACTATAATAACTTTATCTGTATTTAACACTAAATCAGATAAAAGGTCTGAAAACTGATCTAAAAATTGAGAATAAGGGCCTGGTGGACGGTACAAAACAACAAACAGAAGTGGTTTTAGTGCTTTGCAATTTGGATGAGGAACACTAAGGATTAAATATTCAAAAGAGTTGTAGCTATTGATTGGTCTGGGACTAATCAATAAATCGGACTGAAAGATGGTTGCTACTCCTCCTCCTCACCCAGTATTTCGAGGAATGTGAAAATTTAATTATTAGGAGTTGACTCATTTATAGTAATATAGTGCTCTTGCTGCAGCCAGGTTTCTGTTAGGCAAAATAAATCAATCTGATTGTCACAAAACAGGTCACTAACTAGCAAAGTCTTTGAAGAGAGAGATCTTATGTTCAGTAGGCCACATTTAATTGTTTTATTTTTATTTTTAGTCTGAGTTGTGTTTATTTTGATTACATTTTCCTGATTTTCTCATTTTAGATAATTTTTTAATCTATTCAATTTTGGCCGTGGGCGAGACACTATCTTAATAGGGTAATGGGTGGGTAGCAGTACAGAAGCTGCAGAGAGGAGTGTTAAACTACGATTCTGCTTCCTGGTCTGAACCCTGGGTTGTCAGAGGTTTGGAAAACTAATAAATTCGGGCAGATTCCTAGAAAGAAGAGCTGCTCCATCCAAAGTGGGATGATACCGTCTCTCCAGATCAGACCAGGTTTTCCCCAAAATATTTGCCAATTATCAATGTAGCCCACATTGTTTTCTGGACACCACCTAGACAGCCAGTGGTTGAATGACAGCATGCGGCTAAACATGTCGTCACTGGTCAGATCGGGGAGGGGACCAGAGAAAATTACAGAGTCCGACATTGTTTTGGCAAACTTACACACCGAAGCAACACTAACTTTAGTGACCTCCGATTGACGTAACCGGGTGTCATTACCGCCAGCGTGAATAACAATCTTACTGTATTTACGTTTATCCTTAGCCAGCAGTTTCAAGTAGGATTTAATGTCGCCCGTTCTGGCCCCTGGCAGACATTTGACTACGGTCGCTGGTGTCTCTAGTGCCACGTTTCTGACTATGGAGCTGCCAATTACCAGAGTTGGCTTCTCAGCGGGTGTGTCACTGAGCGGGGAAAATCTGTTAGAAACCCAGACGGGTTGGTGGTGACCTGTGGGCTGGGATCTAGGACTATGCTTCCTATGCACCATCCCCCAGCCGGCCTGAGGCCCCGGCAGCACGGGCTCTGCTGGAGGACTGCTACGTGGAGCTACCCTCGGGCTATACATGTTAATGTTAATTACATTTTTTGCACAAACTCATTCCCAGATATTGAGATTTCCCCTCCTCAGTTTCCTCTTTTTTGAGCTCCTTTCAGAATGAGCTGTTTTAGGGCTCTGTCACTTTTATGCAAATTAGCTGTATCTGGCCACGCCCCGAACCAGCACTTCGTAAACGTGAAAACGAAACCGACACTTATAAAACACAACAATAAATACTTACATTTCTGTCATCTGCAGATTTGCCACCAACAGCAGGGTCTGAATTTTTCTTCCGTCTTTCTGTGAATCCCGATGTGTCCTGATGTGAGTTCTCAAAGTAGTCCGTGTTGAAGTGATTCACGTAGACTAGTAATGTCTACGGCAATGTGACTGGGAAATTGCCCTCAAAATAAAATGAAACCAGGACTCTGTTATCTGACAGTGGGAGAATGTGCATGGACAGATGTGGGTCTTTGCATTGTAAAGCACCTGTAAGGTAAAACCAACTGGCGAGATGTGATCCTCTACTGGAAAACAAGTGGGTGGAGCTCTGCTCCAGTTGCTAGTCAGGGCGGGACTCAGGTTGCATTTCTAGTTGCCAGTGTATCTGTGACGTCACAATTACACAGCTTTTGAAACCGTGCGTTTTCTAGAAAAATAAAACATTCATTTATAGCCAAAAAATGGCTGAACGTTTTGGGTTTTTTTGCATTTGGACTGTTTGTAGAAGCATTAGAGACCCAAATGGAAGAATAAAAATGATCAAAAAGTGAATTTTGCATAATAGGTCCCCTCTAAGGCCAGACTCAGTGAGAAAAGAGCAAAAAATCTGAAGGAAAACTATGATGATGGAACCCAACCAGCTGAACAATAATTGTTAGGATAACCACTAACCCAGAGGATCGACCCAGCTCTATCTGTTCGGTTTGTTCAGTTTAAACTGCCTTCATTTGCAGAATGGTGCAAAATTGTGGGATCTTAAAAACCTATGAACTGCCCTTTGGACATTGTCGCTACAAGATCCACATGGCCCTGTCTTTCAGTGTTTAACCCTTTCTCTCTACTAGACATGGCAATTGACTGAGCTTTTGCTGTGACTAATTATATGTGCTCTCTTCAGACTCTAACCTTGAAAACTGGCTCAGAGTTTATCTGTTCCTTCTTTCTAGGTGAAACGACTAAAGGAGCTACATCCATTAACATTTACTTTTCCTTCCCATAGAAAGTACTCCTGGATCAGTGCTTCTTTGTTCTCTTTGTGTCTCTGCTCTGTTCTCTCTAACCCCCGTCGGTCGTGCAGATGGCCGCTCACACTGGGGCCTGGTTCTGCTGGAGGTTTCTTCCTTTTAAAAAGGAGTTTTTCCTCTCCACTGTCGCTACATTTCATGCTCAGTATGAAGGATTGCTGCAAAAGTCAACGCCATTGTCTGTCCACTGTCTCTACATGCTCATCCAGGAGGATGAATGCTGCAAGTTACTGACGGATGCAATTTTGCTGGGTTTCCTTAGATAGAAAAACTTTATCCAAATTTTTGAATAAATAACTGAATCTGACTGCACTGTTCAATGGTTAAGGACTAATTGGAATGTACAGGGGTTTTGGACAATGAAACTGAAACACCTGTCATCTGTGGGGAGGTTTCATGGCTAAATTGGACCAGCCTGGGTAGCCATTCTTCATTGATTGCACATTGCACCAGGTAAAGCAGAGTGTGAAGGTTCAATTAGCAGGGTAAGAGCACAGTTTTACTCAAATATTGAAATGCACACAACATTATGGGTGACATACCAGAGTTCAAAGAGGACAAATTGTTGGTGCACGTCTTGCTGGCGGATCTGTGACCAAAACAGCAAGTTTTTGAGATGTATAAAGAGCCCCCGGTATCCAGGGTAATGTCCAGGATACCACCAAGAAGGACGAACCACATCCAACAGGATTAACTGTGGACGCAAGAGGAAGCTGTCTGAAAGGGATTTTTCGGGTGCTAACCCCGGATTGTATCCAAAAAACATAAAACCACGGCTGCCCAAATCACGGCAGAATTAAAAGTTCACCTCAACTTTCCTGTTTCCACCAGAACTGTCCGTCGGGAGCTCCACAGGGTCAATATACACGGCTGGCTGCTATAGCCAAACCTTTGGTCACTCATGCCAATGCCAAAGTCGGTTTTTAGTGGTGCAATGGCACAAGTCTTGGGCTGTGGACAATGTGAAACATGTATTGTTCTCTGATGAGTCCACCTTTACTGTTTTCACCCACATCCGGAGAGTTACAGTGTGGAGAAGCCCAAAGAAGCGTACCACCCAGACTGTTGCATGCCCAGAGTGAAGCATGGGGGTGGATCAGTGATGGTTTGGGCTGCCAAAATCATGGGATTCCCTTGCCCAATACTTGGGGCTAGATGGGCGCGTCACTGCCCAAAGGACTACCGAACCATTCTTGAGGGCCATGTGCATCCAATGGTTCAAACATTGTTATCCTGAAGGCGGTGCCGTGTATCAGGATGAAAATGCACCAATACACACAGCAGGACTGGTGAAAGATTGGTTTGATGAACATTAAGGTGAAGTTGAACATCTCCCATGGCCTGCACAGTCACCAGATCTAAATATTATTGAGCCACTTTGGGGTGTTTTGGAGGCGCGAGTCAGGAAACGTTTTCCTCCACCAGTATCACGTAGTGACCTGGCCACTATCCTGCAAGAAGAATGGATTAAAATCCCTCTGACCACTGTGCAGAACTTGTATATGTCATTCCCAAGACGAATTGACACTGTATTGGCCGCAAAAGGAGGCCCTACACCATACTAATAAATTATTGTGGTCTAAAACCAGGTGTTTCAGTTTCACTGTCCAACCCCTGTAGGTACCGGAGTTTTGTGAAGTGCCTTGAGACGACATGTTGTTAATTGGCGCTATATAAATAAACTGAATTGAATTGAATTGAAGAGTGCTTAAATCTGTTTTAATACAATTAGGCCAGCTCTTCTCCTTTTTTTATTGATTTCTATTATTCCTTTAGGAGTTGTCTCTGCTGCTTTTAAAAATGGTGGTCAAACGTCTAATCAAAAAGCCGGGTTTAAACCCCTCCGTAATCTCAATGTTTAGACCTTCAAATTTTAGATATGTATCTCATCTCCACTTTCTTTCTAAAATCCTAGAAAATGTGGTTTTAAATCAACTGCAGTCCTTTTTTAAAAACTAAATTTATTTTTGAAGAGTTTCAGTCTGGTTTTATGTTGGAAAAATGTATATAAGTTATCATTGTTCAGTTTAAATCATGTTTATGTCTGAAGTTCTACTATAGTTAGGATGATTCCTATTATTGTTTTTTAGTGTGAAAAAGTGTTTGTGGAAGGTTAAGTAATGTGGTCTGGAGTGGATCACTCCCTGGACATGACAAGCTTATACCATATATTGGAATGACTACTCTTTTAGGTTGAAATCTCTGTAAGAATTGGCTGAACTAATTCCCGCTTTTTGCTTGTAGGAATGTGAGTTGTAAATAAAAGGCTGGTGCAAGGATTCTCCTTTTGTGAGAAGGAAGTCGCTGGCAGAGGACTGTCTCATCCTTGCAAGTCAAACTTACTTGGTTAACTTGTGTCTTATTTTATACTTGTTTGTGTTTATCAGCTTTCTAACTCTAACATTTCTTGGTCCTTTGAGCCGGATCGATAGAAATCTGCTGCCCGGGGCTCTGCGGTGCGCGTGGGGTGTCAGTCTGCGCAGCCTCCAGAACGTCTGGAGAACGAAAATCCTGCACAGTAAATTGTGCCAACTGTGTTGGAAGGTGGATCAACACGTTCCGACAAACAGTGTGAACGAACGCACAGGTAAGACAGAACCAACTAAGTATATAAAAAGAAATACGCAAGCCGGTATGGTCGGCGTATTGAAGAGGCCTGATAATAAACAGGGGGAGTGTGTGTGAATGCAGAATCACATGATTCACTCAGTGAGACAACCTGGAACCTTACTGGTGTTAACATAAAGTTGTTGACAGCTGAGGTGTGTCGTGGGGAATTCTGATTTGGATATTAGGTGCCATCAAATCTCAGTCTAAAACCCCTGCACTCTCCGAGAGTAGTCAATGCGGAAAACCGGATCAAAACTAGGTGTTTGATCTAGAAGCCTGTTTTCTGGGAGATGTTGGGGGCCTGTTGAGGAATTCTGGGTTTTTTTAAAGATATTTTTTCAGCACTAGTGGCCTTTTTTATTTATTTTTTGATAAGTAGGCAGACAGGAAAGAGGGGTAGAGAGAGGGGGAGACATTCGGCAAATGTCACCGGGTCGGGGACTCGAACTCAGGACAGCCACTTCGGGGACTGTAGCCTCTGCACATGGTCGCGCACTTAACCCCTACACCATCAGCGCCACGCCCCTAGGAGGAATTCGGTTTTGATTTGATGGTACAAGATATGTATAATAAATGCACCTCTGTTATATATATATATATATATAAAAGAGCGGAGTCTGAATAGTAAAAATAATAAACTAGAGTAAATAGAATAAAAGTATATGTAATAAAGCACAAAGAATCAAATAAATAGTGCTAATGTAAATTAATAAAAGTAGAACGCAGTTCTTAACAACGGTTTTTAATAGTTAAAAAACAGAAAAACAACTATTAAAATGGGAAACTGCGTCCGGAAGCAGCCCCCGTTAGAAGGAGATGCAAAGTTTATGCACTCAAAAGATCCATATAGAGTAAAGAATCTTGCTAAATGGTAGAAAGGTTATAATTTTAAAGGAGGTTTTTCAGTTCCTGCATGTACCCATTTGGTACAGAGCCTATAACAGAAAGAGAAACTTTAAAAAAAAGCAAGGAGGTTATATAGCAGAAGCCAGAGAAGAAGATAACAACGCTTGTGTACTAAGGGGGAGGGGCAGGCAGCCACAACCCGCTGCTGCAGCTGCGACAGTGCCTGAACTCTTAGCGTCAGTTGAACAGATAATCCATGATTTGCGGTGTTGAGGGAAATGTTAGAAAGAGAGTTTAAACAGAGAGTAGATTATACCATCATTAACCAAACTAAACAGAATATAGGGGAGCCAATCATTGAGTATAGAATGAGAATGGAAGAAGTGTTTAAAAGTAATAGTGGACTGCAACTTAATAATGCTGATGACAGATCAGCATTATCAAACAGTTAAACAGCAGTTAAAAAATGCCCTCCAGGCAAATGCTTTACCTAAAATTTGTAACTGGGTCACAAAACATAATATTGATCCACCCACCTTACAGTTTGCAGTTGGCAGAATTGGGCAATGCATGCTGAAAAAGTGGTCAGTGGAAAGAAAAAACAACCCCATACTGATACCTTCTATGCTGAAGATGAAATATTTTATGCTGGACCAGTAAGTAGGGGGAGGGGTAGAATGAGAGGAATTTTCAGAGGAAGAGGAGGCCTTAGGGGGCGTGGACGGAGGCAAGTGAGAGGGAGAGATGATGGAAGAGAGATTTTTNGGCAGTGGGCAGCAACATGTGGGAAAGGTGCAGCTGGCAAAAACTCTGGTAACTCCACCGCTTTCTCTGGCATCTCATTAAAATGATTTTCAACTCCCTAAACCCTTGGTATAAACCTATATCAGTAACCAGCACATAACTTCGGTTCAGCTTGTTTAAAACCCATTTTCAGGGGATTACTTTACAATATTACTGACAACAAAAGTTGGCTTATTATTTAAGGAGATGCAGGTGCATGTCCAGGGACCTTATGTGTTAAATAATTAGACTTTTTTAAATACATTTTGAGCCTGGTCGACATGGAAATATTAGAAACTAAACTTCTAAGGGAAAAACATGCAGCGTAAACAAAGGTAAACCAAAGACGCAGTGTGGTTCAGTTACTTTGAATTGCAGGCTTGGTGTTTTAAAATGGTATATAGACTGTGGGGCTATTTTTATGTTTTAGCATTGAATCAAATGCCTCTCTGACTAATATGATTCATAGTTGGGTGCTAGGATACAGTGAGACAAGTCGGTGTTTACAAGGCACCTGTGCTGAAGGCTGTGGTAAATCTGTGCTCAGGGGAAACTGCCTTTGGTGTCAGCAAAGACCCACACTGGCTCTAAGGTGAAGATGTGCAAGCACGTTTAAGTTGAAGGCGCTTTTATTTTACCATCCGATGCACATAGGCTGCATTCACAATCCAAATTTTGTAACGTCTCGTTTAGATGAGTTAGAGACGGGCGCAGCGCTGGTGGCGTAGGGGGTTAAGCAAACCATATAGAGGCCTTAGTCCTTGACATGGCTGTCCTGGGTTCGAGTCCTGGACCTGGCAACATTTGCTGCATGTCTTTTCCTTTCTCTGCATTCCTGTTTCCTGTCTATCTACTGTCAAAAAATACTGGAAATATAAAGGCCACTAGTGCTGCAAAAATAAATCTTTCAAATAAAAGATTTGTTAGAGGGAACACAGCTTCTATGACTGCATTCATAGCCTCTATAACACCTGATGAAGGAAAGAGCTGTCAACAGCAACCTAAAAGTAGAACGTTGTTGTTGCACCAACAAAGCAGCATTTCAAACCTCAGGTGAACAAGTCAGCTCCTGCTCAGAAATCCAGAGATAACCCACTTTCAAAGGAACACAACAGCAATTGTGGGGGTTGAGATGCTCTTTAACAAAAAACATTATTAACCATAACCTAATTGAGAATGTCTGGATATGTTGGCTACATTAATCACACACCTCATTAATCAAAAGTGACTTGTGGTTCTGATTATTTATAACGAATATTCATTTATTGGATTAGGTACCAGCTGCTGTCGGTTTCATTCTTGTTCCATTTATTTCCTATTTGTCCTTCCTCGCTTCAAACATGGCGCCAGACTAATTATATTTGAATGTGAATGTCGTTCTGAGTGCCACCTCCTCTGATTTCCTCTGACCTGCTCGGTGTAGCTCCAGGCGAACGTCGCAGCTCCTTCTCTTTTGTGAAGGTTTGATGTGAAACAGATGGAGGGTTGTTATCGTGTTGAGGTGATACATCCTGTCAGGCTGCTCTAGTTTATAATGATTGGCTGAAACAGTTCTGCCTCCTACAGGTCAGACATCTTACCAATTTGGCAGCACAATGATGTTAGGTGATTATGTTTTAATAGAGACTTTTTATCACTCTGCTGCTCTGCATTTATGGGTTGTTTGTAACTATGGTTGCCATCAGCTTTGTATTACCTCGCTTTCTATGGAATGTACATCTGGTTCAATGCGCCTGTGTTTAGCTGTGTTTCTTTCCTTGAAGGAATCATTGACAAGGCTATTCCTCCCATAACAATGTGTTGTCAAGTTGTCAAGGTTATCTTTACCATTGAAGGTAACCCAGGCTCACTGATTCTTTGCATAGCTGTGTGTTCCCTGGATAGAGTCAAAGACACAGCTGTAGCTGCCGTTAACTTAAAATACTCTTGTTTCCCATAGAACGTCCTGCTGACTAAGTGCTCCTGTGGCATTACTCGTGTATATTTTGAATATCCTCCCTGTTTTTTTTATTTCCATAGAAAGTACTCTTGGCTCACTGCATTTGTATTAAGCAATGTCTCTTTCCTGTACACAGTATTAAATCTGAGCTTTGTTTTTCCTTTCTTATAGAAAGTACTGAGTCCTTCCTAACCCCCAGGCAGTCACAGAAGATCAGAATTAGCTTGGTTCTGCTGAATTCAAGTGATTAGATTGCAGACAGACAGACAGGTCCCACTGGGGCTGTAAACTATAGGTAATTTCTATTGGAATAAACTAAAATATAATTTAATTTAAAATCTGGGGGGAACAGTTTTGGCAGTTGTCTTGTATGCGAGTATCCATTAAAATCGGGACATCAGCATGACTGTGTTGTGTTATGTTGGTCAAAGCGGGTTGATGAAAGCTGGTAATTAATCCATCTGTGGACAAAGATTAGAAACTGATACCCTGATGTGGGCGGCCCAGCATCTGTCGGACAATTATCCACTGATGATAGCCCTTCCATTGAAGTAACAAACCATCCGAACATGCAGAGAGGATGACATATGGCTGTAGATCCCTCATCTTACAAGATTTCTACCAGTGGATCACAAACCATCAAGTAGCGGTCAAAATTTACCTAGACAACCGAAAACATCAAACATGTGACAGCTCTAATTTCTTAATGCAAAAACAAATATTTGATTTATCGAGTCTTCTTCCTAATTTATGTAAAACGTGAATGGTTTTTATATTTATTTTTTAAACTGTTTCAGAGCCACATGGGACCATTTTAATTCCTTTGTTGTGCCCCAATTAGATCTCAAATATTGTATCCAAGCCAAATAAAACGACAGCTGGACGATTAACACCTGAGAGGCTTAACTCTGAGCAGTTTGGACACAACTTGCTAAGCAGCTAAATTAAACTGCTTTTTAAATTGGGACTTCTGCTCCCTGCGGTCTTGCACTATGGCTTTATTCTCATGTTACTGTGGTGGTACCTTGCTGCCAATCGGGTCTTGCAAAGAGTGAAAAATTGTCTTCTTGTCCAATTTTTCTTTTATAAACAGCCATCTCCTCAGCCTTGGACCTCTAAACTAGTTGAATGATGTTGAGTTTTAGATATTTAACAGGATATAAGGAAGCTGAAGGTTGCTTCTATATGGGAGGATAGATGAAAGCGACGTGTTTGACAAATGTATCTGCAACAGTCTAACCACTGAAAATCCAATTCATACTTTTCATTTCATTAAAATACATCTTAAACTGACCTCTCCAAGGCCTGCAAATAGGACTTACTTGGCAAGTTGATGTCAGCAAGGTAAAATAAGAATAAAAAAGTTCACACAGTGCCAGAATACTTCATCTTCAAAGGAGTATTTGGCAGCTCTTATTTTGACAGATTTTCCAACTTCGAGCTCAATTTTTCATTGAATGATAACCAGTAAGCATGCAACCACTTCTAGGTCTCCTGGTAAAGGGGAATGTGTCTGCAAGCTATGCAAGACACAAGCTATGCAAGCTGAAAGTTGTTCTTTCAGCTGATTGTGGTTTGCAGGCATTTGTTCGTACACAGCTCTTTGAAGGTCCCAGCACATAATTTTAATCAGATAGAGACCTGGACTTTGACTCTTCCTCTGCAACACCTTGATTCGTTTCTTTTTCAGCCATTCTGTTGCAGATATGCAGCTGTGTTTGGGATCATTGTTCTATTGATGACCCAGTTTGGGCTTGTTCTGCTGTTAGACAGATGGTCTCAGATTTGACTCCAGTATACTTTGAAAAACAGTGGAGATCAGAGTCAGGTCAGAATCTGTGGCATTAAAAACGTCAAAATCATCAGCCCTGCACCAATGTGTTGTCAGTTGGCATGAGGTGTTTATGCTATATTTGGTTTTCTCCAAACCTTGTGTTGTGCATTCTAATCAAGCATCTCTACTTTGTTCTCATCTGCCCAAATAGCAATTTTCCAGAGGTCTTGTGGTTCATTTGGATGCTGCTTTGCAAACATTAGTCTTGCTGTCATGAGCTTTTTAGAGAGAAGATGCTCTTCCGGCAACCCTTCTAAACAAGCTGTCCTTGTTCACCTGTATACTTTAAACTGCCAAAACTTTTCGTCTTAAATTCTAGTGAAGCTGCAATGATGTACATTTCCTTCCTATGAGTGTACATCTCAGAGTAAGAATTTAATAAATTGTCATGTTGCACATGTGTAGCTTCAGTCTGCATCATCTGGGCAGCGGAAATGCTTCACACCTCTTCTTGTTTTAATCATACTGGTTCTTCTTTCTTCCATCCAAAGGAAGTTTTTTTTGTTTCAAATCCTTTTCTTTAGCATCAAAATGTAGGTATTGCACTCAGAATGTACAGTATACATGATTGTTTCATCAGTAGTCAGCTCTGCCTATGATTCACGCATCGGCACAAACAAAGCGATGAGAGGCAGCATGAATGCAAACACAAGCAGTGAAATCCGTTCCCGCAGACACAGAGTCAAACACAGACCCTGCCAACGCCCACATCTCACAGCGCAGTGAGACAGAGAGAAAGAGAGACATGAGTTGGAAAAGAAGACATCGGAAAGGACTTAAGAAAACAGCTTTTATCTGTTATCTGTGTGGAAAGAGTGCGTCTGGAGAGCTGTCAGGAGGTTGCTACTGAGTGTTTCCAACAGACTGAGACACTGAGGGGTTCTGTGCTCGTGCAGCAATCATTTCATATATGTGGCAGAGAATCAGCGCGCTGAACGAACAGCACAGGGATCATTGGAGTGTCTGTGCACGAGCGCTCATGTGTGTTTGAAAGTAAATTCCAGTCCGAGCGCTTTCCATCAGCCACTGTAAGAGCGCCAGCCGTTCCATTCTGAGAATTAAATACAAGAGCAAAAGTGAAGGAAAAATAGCCAGGAGATGGCAAGGAGGAGAGAACAGGCTGGAGGGAAGGTTAGGACCCTCACACTTCTCTCTTTGACATGTTCCAACCCCCCCGTCCTCACCCGGTCTCTGTCATTTCAGGAAAAAAAGGGGGCCAGTGAACTGACACTCAGCAGGGAGGGTGGGAGTTGTCACTGTGTACTCACCCCAGCATCCCAGTGAGAGCAGGGCCAGGGAGGGGAGGGGAGGGGACCAGGAATAGAAGCAACAGGATGACGGTTTAGCCAGACCTGTCAAGTAAAACGCAGAGTGAACCCAGAGCTCTGAAGTACTTCAAGCTACAGCGAGCAAAAGCTTTTCCCTCTGCATCCCCTGCATGGATCTAGGCCAGAACACATACTGCGCTAATTGTCATTTAACCCATCGTGCCCGTTGCATATTTTCTTTTAACAAGCAATTACACAATGCCCCCTATCATCTCCAACCAACTGAGCTGTTGTGGCGTGATGATAATCTCGCTGCTGTTAGTAGCTTCTGCAAAAGTCAATTTAAACGCAATCAAGTTAAAACATGTTGACAATGTTTTGTAAACAAAAGGGTTTCACATGAAGCGGGTTCTGGATTTCCTATCTCTTCTGTCATTTATAGGAGCTGAATAAACACTGCAAGCGCTGCTGTTCACTTTCGTTTCAGGATAACTGCTAGAAATCCATCTTCAAAGCCCTTTCTGTGCTCCACCTGTGTACCCCAAGACACAAAACATCTTTGTAGATCATAGAAACATTTAGTATCATAACTTAATCCATTGTTTTTTTTAATCCGGACCATACGTAACATTTAAAATTTTTCTTTTTAAACTCTAACCATGTAAATGCAAGTTTTATTCATTTGTGTTTATCTAGGGGGTAAAAGAAATCAATCTTTATAAAAATCACAGCATTCTATTTTCTGCGCAATTGTTGCAACTTGAGTAAATTGCCCTTTCACTCCCCCACCGAAAAATAAATAAAAATTGTTATAATGAATATATCTTTTTTATGTTTTCATTAAATTCTCTTATTTACTTCAGTTATCATACATAGAATTTATTAATTATTTTTACATTTCAACCCCTTAAAAATGTAGTCTTTTCTGACATTCCAATAATATAAATTTACACATTTGTAAAAAGATATATGATTATGATAGAAAATTAAAAATTGTATCCATAGATACACACGTCTGCATCAACACAACAAACACAATTCAAAAGACGCACAAAAAAAAGTCAAGAGTTGCCAAAATGGACACACAGACAATCCAGCTGATACAGTCACACCAGCCACATACACTACACCAGTGTTTTTCAAACCTGGCCTTCAAAGCACACTGTCCTGCATGTTTTAGACATTTGTGCTTTAAACACTCCTGATTCAGATGATTGCAGTTCACTAAACGCCTGTAAATCCACCATCGATGGAAATCAGATGTGCTGAAGCAGTGGAAACATCTAAAGCATGCAGGTTAGTCTGCCTTCAAGAACAGGGTTGAAAAACACTGCTCCAAACTACTACTCCCATGATGCCACATGGAAACTGCTGAGGATGCCTTAGTTCATTAACCTTTAATTACATAATGATTTTTTTTTCATTACTTTCGTCTTAGAATAAGTTGTGGTGATGCCGAGCGTAAAAGGAATCTGTTCGAGATATGAACCTTGCATGAGATGATAACCTTCCCTGAGTCTGCTACAGATTAGGTCGTTGCTTGGCAGCCAAATCTAAAGCCTTGAAAATGTGTGCTTTAAGGAGCAGCTCTTATCTGCTACTGTAAGCAGCAGATTGCAAAAAGCCACTGTGACCACGTTCAAACTTCACAGGAAGGGTTTCATACAGGGAAGAAATTAATAGAAACGGACGCTAACAGATCAACATGTATGGTTGTCCCGGTCTTCTCCCATCAATCTATCCATCCTTCCATCTCCTGCAGCAAGGAAATGACTCCATATCCACTCCTACGCCGATGATAATCCGCTCTACACCAAAGCCACTGAAATCCAATCCACCCCCATTAAATTACCCACTAAAATTTAATTTTGAATGTGCCAGCTTTCAAAACAGAGGTGTGGAAAATCAGGTATAAATATAACTAAAACAGAGTCACTAAAAGTTTTATATAGTACTCAATCAATATATCCCATATTTTTGTGTTATTTGGGTTCATTTAAGTTCAAGGTAAAGGTAAATGAGAGCAAGATATTTCTTATCTTTAGTGCTTGAAATCAAGAGAAAAATTAAAGGACAGCTTTGAAATATTTGTAAAACTAACTTCTATCAATGTCAATTCAGTCACGTGAACACGGAAGTACAACCAAGATGTTTTTGCTGGATTTTAAGAGGGAGACAATTAACCAGGTGCTGTTAATCAAAGTACTAGAAAACTTATCATCAGCAGGGTTAAACACCTCTATAAAAGCAAGAGTTTTGGCAGATCGTGGCTATTGAGCACAGTGGTGTATGTTAACATAAAAATAAATCTCTGCAGTGACCTTAGAAAAGCAACTGTTCTTGCCAACAATTTCCAGACTATTAGAAGAACGTCATTCTAAAGAGAGATTGTTTACAAGTAGAAAAAAAATGAAGACAGTGGCAAACTTCCCAGGATTCGACATCTCAACAAATTTACCCAAAGTACCCAGCATGCAATGTTTCGAGAAATGACAAAGTACCTAAGAGGTCCACCTCAGACTCTCCAACAGCAAAAAGCAATAAAATACGAGGTTGACAATATAAGCATTAAATCAGCAATAAAAAGCCTGTTTAAAAAGATGAGTTTTCAAAAGAGATATAAAAACAGACCTAAAATGTTATTGAAATGTTTGCATACCTCAATAAACTGAAGCAATGTTGTAATGAAAAGCGGACCAGATATCCTTCGCAATGATTTGAAAGCCTGACAGAAAATGACTTCATGTTTTTCCTGCTGAAGGTGTTTCTACAGACAACTGAATCAGGTGTATTTTAGTTTCTCCAGTGACTGTAGAGACATTCATGGAAACTTTTCTACATCAATCTCTCCGTTACATCCATGTTTTAGTCAACTGGGATTACTTGATTTAGAGAAGAACGTGAAACCTAACACTTAATCAGACTTAATTCCTCACATAAACAGGATGTTGGAACTCGACATAAAATACATTTTCAAAAGGCATAAAAAGTGGGTGAAGATTTAAGCATTTTGGGTAAAAAGCAGTAATTTTGTGCAATTTTCAAAAAGCCAGTGATTCATTTTACTACCATCAGTCAGTTCAACTAGTCGTCTGTTGATTTTGTATAAGTGGGGTTTAAGTTTTTCCTCCTGTTATTTTTCCAGTGCCGTCCTTCATGCTTTATGGACAGTTTCACGCTGACAACTGCAGGAAACAAGTGATGTTCCAAACTATCTCATTAGCACACCCCCCTTCAGCTTCTTTTATTCTGAAACATTAATTCAAATCCAAACCCATTTCACTTTTCACTTCAGATGCACTTTGTACATTAGCAGTAAAAAAACCCAGAGGCCTACAGCTTAGACACCCACAGAGTCATTGGAAAGCATGCTGGGAAAAAGGGGATGATGTACATAAAAGCAGTGCTCATCCTGTAAACACCCTTTTCTCTTCATCCAGTCAGCTAACTGAGCTGCCAGTCTACCACCCATCATGACGTCTACGCGGCTGGAAATAGGTACAGTTGAAACATTTCGCTTCCATCCTCGGATGCATCCGCAGGGATTAGGAAAATCATCCTTTCAATTTGAGAAGCCCACCGACTGGAAATTGACTGAGGGATGAGAGGGCGGATGGGTCAGGGGCTTTGGTGCACGAGTCATTTTCTATTTTCTATTCCCAACTTTTTATTCTTAAGGGAGTCTTTTGAAGGTAAGCATAAGAACTGCGGGAGGGAGAAAGCAAGCTGGAGACTCACTGAAATCCGCCTTTTTTGGCAAAATAAGGGGTCCAACTGTTACGAATGGTAACCTTATCAGAAAATGTTTTTGAAGCTGATAGCACATGTCCTATAAATACTGAAGTAGCTTTCTTGCTTTAAAAATATCTGTATTTGACTAAAGTTCTTAAGTTAACTTTGACTAATGGGAACTTAGTGGGCTGGTTAAACAAAAACAGACTATTGTATTTGCAAAAACAGTCCAGTGCATCACAGAAAACATGAAAGAGTCAGACAAATACTACGTCACTTCACACATCATGTAAGGAACATCTTTCGAAAAGTTTAAAAGGTCAATAAATAGATTTTTTACAGAAACAATATTTCTTTTTCCTTCTTTGTATGTTCTTTTGTCACTGCAATGTACATTTTCATCATGTACAGCATTTTGAATTGTCTTGTTGCTGAAATATGCTATACCAATGAACTTCCCTTGCCTTCTACAGATGAATGATTCATATTCCTTTCCTGGTTTCCTTTCCTGGTTTGGCTCATCTGATCAGACATGAATGAAAAGGATCAAGGGTTGAGAACTCGATGAAATGAGATGCAATAAAGTTAGCGCATTGATTTTTTTATTGATTTTTCTGTATAAAAATCACAAACCTGCTTTCCAAATACTTGTTCAACTACTTCCATCAAGGATGCTAACTCTTCCAGCCAGTGTCATCTTGTCTAATGTTATATACAGGAAAGGAAAGCTTTAGGCATCGTTGCTCTAAATAGCTCCTGCCATCTGCTTACTGGTTTTGCACTAACTGAGATAATAGGTTGATTATAGGTTGCTGATCTTTATAGCAATAAATGCCATGCCTTGGAAAATGTTTTAGTATCGAAACAGAAAACAAATTAAAAATGATCACAATTATAATAAATTCATCCACAACATTTATTTATTACAGAAAATATTTGAACCCACTTAGAAAATTGTTCTGCTTCTTCGAATTTATTATTTATAGGCATTTTCTTGAGTAAAATTAACATTATTTGTATTCCATCTTCGCCTGACAACGTTTCTCCTCTATTCCAAGTTGTTAAAACAACAAATTGTAAAAACAAAAATGTACATTTGAGCCTTGAATTACACAACAAACATATGTCCTTTTCAAAAAGCACTACACTAATGTTTTAACTTAGGTGGAGTTCAGAAATCAGTATTTGAGGGGAAAAGGACTGATTTTCAATTAGTGCTGCTGGTTTCCAGTAATTTGTTCCTGAGCTGTAAACACAGATGGACACAACTTCAGCTTGTTTTTTGTTGTAAGCAATTGAAGAGTGAAGTAGCCTTCTTTCAGCCAGTTGATCAGCAGTGCACAGCAACATGTGGAGAGGCCAATCTATGTTTTTCTTTCTCTGGCATCTCACTAAAAAGCCTTTAGTGGGATGGAAAATTATCAGTTTTGAAACCATGACTTGTACAACTTCAGTGTAACTTGATACCAGCAGCCAGCTAGTTCCTATAATGGATGTGTGAGGAAAAGACGGAGCATATACCTGTTTTTAGTCTGTCACACTGACTCACATCATCATCCATCATTCAGTTTATGGTGACTGCAGCTAACAGAGGGACCATGTTATGAGCACTAAAGGCTTTAATCCAAACTCTGTTTTGACTTAAACTTAACCCCAACCCGAAGGTTTAAAAAAACCACAGATTATGTGTCAGAAAGTGAAATCACGTCACTTTCACAAAACAGCTTTACCGTATGAACCTGAGACAGTCATTCCGGTAAACAGACACATTAGTGCTGAATTTTGGTAAAACCCTGCCTGCTGGACCTCCTAATTGTTTAGAAATGACTCGTGATTACAGAGCAGAGACTCATTCCAACAATATGATTTATTTTTCATCAAAAGCACAACAAACACCAAGCTCTGCTTTGGTAACATTTGCACAAAAGCATCGTGCAGCGAACCTTAAGATGTCGACGATGACGCGGGATCAGAAGGATGACAGATGTTCTGCAGCATACTCTTTAATCTGTTTGGCACTTTTATTCTATCTAATTGTGGAGGACTTGGACTGGATCATCCCTCAGTAAAACAAAAAAAACAACACAGAGATCTTTTTGGTTTTGACTGACAGGTAAGGAAATGTTCTCACCAAACGCAGCAGGGATCAGAAATAATGAAAGGAAGTATGAGAGGAGAGCCTATGGGGTCTGTAGAAGAGCACCGGGCGATATCTCCAGTCACTTGACAATGATATACTATTAAAGAAGAAAATAGAAAACCCTGCCTTTGAATGAGCTCTGTAATTCTATCATGCAAATGAAAACGTTCATTGGTGCTTGGCAGAAGACAGACCGTCTGCTTCCATCTGGAATACGGAGCATTTTAATGTCAAAGGAAGATCCACCTTTTGTGCAGAAGAAAACTCAATTTCGGACTCGCAGGGGAAATCTGCTCGGTGAATGGTGTGAATAGAGCGGTGACCACGGGTTTCACATTGGAGACAGAGTCTGGAGTTAAAGGGCTTTTATTTTATACTGGGGTTAAGACAGAGGAAAGACAGGAAGCTTGTTCTACAGCTTGAACACCAAATCTCTTAATCAACACCTAAATTAGAGCGGGATGTGGAAGTAATTAATCAGGTTTAGTGGCAGGTACCAGGAAGAGGCGATGGGGGGGTAAGCCTGATTGTGCTTGGCTAGAGTTGAGCTGATGAGACATCAGGACAGAATGACTCACCATTTATCTGGAAAAAAAAGTGGAAATGAATTCGCAACACAAGGCTTTATTGTTCTTTGGGTCGCATTAAATTACAGGTTTATCAGCAGCTGACACGGCCTTGAGCAACATCCCTGAAACAGCAACGAAGGCAGGATTACTGATCCAAAAGTAAACCTCCAGCTTTCCTTCCCATGTTCTCACACTTTTCCCTGCAGAGACCACATATTTTACTTTTCATACATTGCAAATGCAGACATTTTGTCAAATTAACTTTGTTCATTTGAGATTCAATTAACTCAAAATAGTGCATAACTATAGGAGGAAAAGGATTCATGGTTGTCATTTGCAATTAAAAATCTTAAAAATGAAGCCTCTATTTGATCTTTATAATAATCCATTTCTTTGTGTTGGTCTATAGGAAGAAATCCAACTAGAATATGTTAAAGTTTGTGGTTATAAGATGAAAAAAGGGGCATAAATATTTGTGCAAGGCAGCCCATAGTGTCCCCAGGGACACATTAAATTAACACTTTATCCACAGCTAATGTAGCCCTGAGCCACTTCTCTGAAACACTAATGCAGGGAGGATTGTTGATATCCTAAACCAAACGTACAGCTTTAGAGCCCCAAGTTTACGCCAGTCCTTCACACTCCAGCATGCAGACAAGCAGCAGTCACATCATAAGATTTGTGATGTCAAGTAGGCCAAATTAACCTAATCATATCATCCCAGAACTTTATAATCTTGAACGATACAGAAGGAAAACTCGCCATGTTCTCATTTCCCATGACTAATTCACAAGAGGAATCCGTTTGATGTGGCGTAATTAACTCAGATTTATGGGTTCTTGGATACACTGACATCCTTTTAGCTTTATTTACACTGTTTGGCTAAGTGACATGCAGACTCTGAATGTTTTCTGCAAAATAAGGAAGGCAGCAATAGGAGAAAATGCTGAAAAGGAGGATTTAGATGCAGAAATAAACAAATAGAATAAAAAGTAAAGAATAAAGTAATGAAATGAGCAACAATCGAGCTCCTCACAGCCCAGTCGGTTGTGATGTATCCAATGCTCCACCAGCAGCCTTTTGTGGGGAACTACTCTGAAGCTAAATGATTCTAATTAATGATCAGTATCTGCAACCAATGCATAAATAACTATACAAACAGGAAAATATCACTCACTTGAGTGAGCAACAACTTTAGGAGGTCAAAGAGGATGAGGAGTATTTCCTGAATTGCCTGGGAATCTTTTGCTCTAATATACATTAAATCCTCTTGGTTAGTGAAGAAAACCACCATGATTTGCATTAAAATGCATAAGAAAATAACATTTTAATGCAGAAAACTCTGTGGCCATTTTGCACAGTTACATTTCAATGCAATCTGTGATTATTTTGTTGCCACCTCAGTAAACCCTGCGCCTCAAAGTGAAGCTTTGAGGGTTCCCTGTGTGACAAATCATTGAGGGAGGGTCTCTGCATTCTTCTGTCTTTGTGGTCGGAGAGAAAAGAATTTCAAACTGCTATCTGGGTTTAAAGTCATGCTGCAAGGCCATCTTTCAGTAATTTAACAAATAAGGAGCCCCGCTGGTAGAAGACCCTCCAACCTCTGAGAAACCAAGCAGCGCAATGATGGTCTTTTAGTCAGTAGCACCTAGGGGAATCCTTATGTTTCTAGAATCAACTCTCTTCCAACACAGACAACCCGAACTCTCATGTCAAGAGATTAGAGTGCCTGAGGGCTTCTCCTAACGGGACATGTCTGGAAACTTTAAAAGCCAGGTGTCCAGCAGATGCCCTGATTAGATGCCCTACACGGACTACTTTTAATTAGGAGAACCAGAAGCTCTACTTTGCACTTCTGTGTGATGATAGCTCCTTTTTTATCTTTAAGAATGAACCAGCTGCTTGAAGCCTGAGCTCATTCTTTTAGTCATGACCCATTCCTCAAAGCCAAAGGTGAGGGTCGAAACATGCATGCGCCAGTAACTTGAGAGCTTTACTTTTTGGCTCAGGTCTTTCTTCAGCATGACAGACTGAAGCACCCTCAGCATGAGCCTTCAGTCAAAGAAGACACCAAGCTACTTAAACAACTCCTCAGAAAGTGATCTCCTACCTGGTTTGGAGCAATCATCCCCATTCAGTGAACATCATGCCTATTTACATTAACTCATCTAGAGGAATAAAATCTAGAAAACATCAGTAAACAAGATTCCCAGAAAGCAAAAAATCCAACCTAATCATTTGCATGAATTGAGTCTTTGCAGGACTTCGTTGTGATTATTAATCTGACAATATAATTAAATATTTAATATTAATATTTTAATATTTTATCAAATAATATTTCAGTCTGTTCAGGGTTGTCCTGTGAATACCAGCCCAGTAAGGCGATGGTATTAGGACAAAGTTGAAAGGTGTGAGCCAAGCTCTGAGATTATTGAACAGCATAAACTCTGCACACACATGGAATGAATTCACACAATTTCTTAAAATACAAGAATTTATTAACAAAAAGAAGTCAACTCAAAGTCAAACATATTTCAATCAACAAACTCTTTACTATGCTAAAACAATCCAACTAAACTACCAAGCAGAATTAAAGAATAACGAAGACTAATGGGCTATGAACAATATAAACAAGTTGATTAAAGATGATTGAAAATCATGACCAAAAGAGTGATGCAACATTACCATGCAATGTTTATGTTTGAGAACCAAGGATTATGTTGAAGAATCTGGAAATGAAGTTAAGTTAGTCTTGGAACTAACTTAGGCAATAATCAGCAAACGTTAGACGACCATTCACAATGCAAGATCAGATAAAATATTATTTTAATGAAATAATGTTTTAAAGAATGATCTGCTGAATAAAACCAACCTTCTGGATGACTAATTCTCAATGATGTCTCATTAGCTGCCTTTATTAATTGAAATAATATTTAAAGAAATATTATTAATGGTAACAGTAAATTATTTAAAGAAATATCTTTGAAAAGAGCCAAATCTTTCTGGAGAAATGGGGCTTAATGGTGTTTACTTAGTTATCAAATTTAGTAAAATGATGTTAGGGACATTATTTATTGGATTGAAAACTAAACCGTTCTGGGTAGATACTCTTCAGCAGCAAGCACCTGGCCTAGGCTGTTAGCAGTTAAGCTAACAAAGGAGGCTGATAGCTTAGCATCCAGAATCAAAACACACACACTTAAAATATCAATAAAAGGGTTAAAATGCATAAGCGTGGACGGCGCGTTATGAGCAATCTTCTGTGTTTAAAATCACCCTTTAAATAAAGTTTGTCTTAACTTAAAAAAAACACACAAACACAGAACCCAAACTGACCACGTGTGCTGCAGATAGCCTGCTAGCACTAAGATAGCAGTTTCACACAAACAAAAACAAACTTCATGAAATGAAAAACGTTTAGATCATTTCATCCTAACGGTTATTCTGCCCAAACACTTAACCTCATGAACCGTGGTGAGGAAACGTTGTCCAAGGGCGAAGTTTGAAGAAACGTCCACAGTCAACAAGTGGTTAGCCTTCGGCAAGGAAAACCGCTTCACTCGGGTTGTAGAGACCGCGTCTCTGCTGGGCACTTTTCTGGGACACCGTTGCTTCAGCAGGCCTCGGAGAGAAAGTCAAGCCAGGCGTGTACCTTAATGCCCATTTTCTGAATGAATACTGGGTACACAAACAGTTATTCACTCATATTTATCTTTGCATATGGTCGGTGATCATATGAGACTCTTGGATCCAGTTTGAAAAGATTATGTCTTTTTGCCACCAAAAAGACATTAGCGCGCTTGTCTCTCCGGCCAGCCTCTCAGCAGAGTTCCGGATGGAAGAGATCGGGCCATTGGAAAGGGGGTGTTTTTATACAGCCAGTGGCATCATGGGAAGTCCGCTGTTACCCCCCTTTCCCCCTTCTGAAGTTGTGCTGAAAGTCTGTTAAATGCAATTTATTTTGACAACTCCAGAAAAGTGTATACCGTAGTTTTAATGTTGAAATCCATGGTCCCAACAACTTGAAGGGTGGATGAATCAGTTTTTGACACGGTTGTCTCACAGCAAGAAGGTCCTGGGTTTGAATCCTGGCCAAGGCCTTCCTGTGCCGAGTTTGCATGGTCTCCCCTTGCATGCAGGGATTCTCTTAGGTGTGACAGTTTGCATGCATTGTTATGCCTCGTGTCTCTGGGTTGCCTAGTGATGACCTGGCACCCAGTTCAGGGTGTACCCTACCTCCCTCCTATTGACAGATGAAGATATGCAATGGTCCTCCACAACCCTGTGGAGTTGAGAAGGAATATAAAATTGGATGGATGGATACATCTTTGCACATTTTTACAAGCCCATCATGAGAAAATCCAGAGAACAAAGCAAGAAAGTAATACGCTGAAGTAGTGCAGAAAAAGACAAATGAACCAAGTGTTGTAACCAAGAGGGCTGATATAATGTAGATCTGTACCACGTCTAGTACCATTTCTTCAGCTTTTAGGCCTTACTTCAGCTGTGAATAGTTCCACGTCTCATAATGAAGGCTGACAGGAAGCCATGCCCCATTGTTAATATAAAAACGTGGACTGCTTCCTGTCACTCACTCGACAGGCGCAGAAGATGTGTGAGTTGGTGCCAGGAAATAAGTCCTTAAATATGCAGCCTGACAAACTTAATTGTCATGCCCATGTCGTTTTTTGTTTTTTTCTTACATGCAGCTGCTTTGTTTTGCCAGTACATCCATTCACTGGCAGCCAGGTTTGAAATAACCGCAGCCCGTTTATTGAAAAATGACAAAAAAATGATCTAATTACTTCTGACGTGCATGGCAGAATAAATGGGGGGAAAATGTGTTGGGAAATGGCCTGTAACTTTAAATGACACTGGTATTCTGTTTTAATGTGCGTGTGACTTGCATGAAAATGTGAAGAGTATTCAGTCAAATAGAGTTGTACACGCAAATGAGAAATAATGCTGTCAAAGTGGATCCACTTGATTAAGATTATTACCATCGACACACAAAAACACACACATGCAGGGCAAAGCAGCCAATTTAAACAATGATAAAGAAGCCCAGGAAGCAGAGCAAGGCAGGGTAAGTGCAGGAAGCAGAAATGCTCATCTATAGCCCTGTTTTACTTCATCCGCACACACAGGGCAACTCCTACTCACATGGCTGATTACCTGCTGACCTCAACAACTTGCTTCCAACAGTCTCCAGGCTGTAGGAAACTGGACAGTCAAGCTATTTCAGGAAGCAGAGGCACAGATAAATCAATTTAGTTCCTATTCTTTTCATGTTCTATTTGTGTTACTTCAGCAAGGTCTTGAGTTTCATTTTTCCTTTTTTTTTTAAGTCTCGACATCGACTCAACAAGTGGTCATGAACATTTGTTAAAAGGGTTGATATTTGGTCTGACCTTTTCATACCTTGTTTCAACAATCTAAAGTCTACTTAAAGCAAAATCCTGAGCTTTTATCAGTTGCTGCTTGGAGGAAATGTTTAAAATTGTAGCAGAATAAGGAAAATTTGACCAACAATAAGACATTTCATTGTTTAACTTTTTCTACAATGTGTATTTAGAGACAATTTTTAAAACCCAGGTCATTGTAATTTATTAAAACATGAACAGGATCATTTTTATCATTTTTATCACATTTTGTATCAAAATGATCTCAATATACAAAGGAATCAGTAAGCAGAAGAGTTCTTTTTTCGTTGTATTTTATTTTAAAATGCAGAGGAAATAGTTTTGTCTCTTAATCCTGACTGATACTTGTATGTTAACATCCTTTGATTCTGACTGGAAATTTCTCAGAGACAAATAAGAAGACAAAACACGGAAACTAACCAGGGAGGCTGCCAAGTGGAGCTAAAGCAAATTCTGAAGAGTAGTGATTGAGGTCTTCATGTGACAACAATGTCCATTATCCTCCATATGTCAGTGGGGTTTCAAGACAGAAGTCATTTCTTATGAATAAAACCTCCAGGCCTGGTTAAGAGCTGATAAAACCATGCAAGGAAATGCAATCCTGTGATAAAATCAAACTTTTGAACCACGATTCCATGTACGTTCACTGTGCATCAAAGGGAAACCATAAACACATTGTAACCTAGTGCTAGCAGCATCATGCTGAGGGATTAGTTTTTCAGATGATTGAGACTATGGAATCCAAATAACAATGAGTTTTTACTGAAAACCTCCCGGGGTCAGCTAGTAAGCTGACAATAAAGAGGGATTTTATTTTTCTGCATCAAACTGAGCACAATTCATCCGATTCAACTAAATTATGGCATCACTAGAAGAAAATCAAAGTGTGGGCATGACCTGACCAGAGTCCTGCACTAAAAATGACAGAACGAGTCAGCTGATGAAGAAGGCTGTGAACTAGAGCCGTCCTCACAATCTCAGATTTAGAGACTTTTTACATTGTTAAGAGGATAAATAGCAAGTCAAGTCAAGATACAGCACACAGACCGACCTCATCTTGACGAATATTTGCTTCCTGCAGTAACAATCAAGGTTCACATATAGTACAGTCACTAAAGACATTTGACAATGGCTGACCTTTCTAGTGCTTGTACTGAGCCAGGACAGGAAACCAACTATAAAGATCGCGGAGACTTCTGGAATCCTAACTTCCTTAGCTAGGAAAGTGATTTCACTCTCAGTGTGATCACCTCTAATCACAAAATATAACACAATTTGTTTTATGATTAAAAAAAAGATTAAATTTGATGGCTTGATAGATTTATTAGTAAACTTTTTTTGTTTTAGAGCACAGGCAACAAACTCTGAAAGATAAAGTACCATTTTTCTGGGGAAAACCCTCAGCTGAACCAGTTAGTTCTGCAGGAATCACGTGACCAATTTATATTTCATAGATGGGCACAAATTTAATACACTCATGATTAATGCAAGACTGACATGGGTAGAGTTTCTATAATTGAGGAGGGCATCAGTGGATGGTATGCAACCCTCAGCTGTGTATTCAGTGACTGGACATTATTCTACTTTAAGAAATTAGTTTTTTTGTGTTTGAATCCAAACAAAACTGCAAACGTATTCATACCTGGTCAGCTTTATTATATTTAATCCCGCTGCAACCAAAACCATCAATATATTTTATTTGGATTTTATGTGACAGACCAGGTCTTTTTTGCCCAGTTACATTAAAACTTTGCAAAATTGTTTAATGTCAGTCAGACTGGATAGAAAGCATCTGTAAACATTGATTTTCAAGCCTTGCCAGAGATTCTCAAAATAATTTAGGTTTAGACTTTGACTGGGCCATTCTGACACATGAATATGCTTTCCACCGATCTTTGTTGTTGACCTTCTGGAATGTGACCATCCAACCCAGTCTCAATTCTTTTTCAGAAGAATTTTCAGATGCACAGGATTTTATTTAGGAGCATCAGAGTAAAGGGGGCTGGATAAATGCACAACATTTTTAGATTCTAAACTTATGCACTACTTTGTGTTCGTCTATCACATAAAACTCCAATAAAACACAAAGTATGGATGTAACGGGACAAAACTAAGAGCAAAAAGTATTTTACAAGATGCTCTATTAATACAAGTTGTTGTACAGAAAGTGAATGAAAAAAACAAATTGGATCAACTTTTTTTGTCTCATTCATACTGAACTCAGTTTTGGCTCTAATCACACTGCTGTAGTGCTTAATGCTATCATTTCAGCTAATTCTATTCCACCTACTCTAATATTTCATATCAACATACTACTGAATACAAACAAATGCTATGGGGGTGAGAAAGATCTGGTTCCTGCATGAGTAATGTCAGCTCTGCTGGGTCCCATCATTGACATTTAAAATTGTTGTCTCTTATTAGCATTTGCACATCACCCGGATGTTTCCTTTATACCTTCGATTAGCCGGGATGTAAATTCCAAGTTGTAAATCTGCAAACACGGATCAGTTTGGGCTCCTGCGGTTCCCAGTTCAAGCGTCGCTCTTACCCTCTCTCTGTAGGAGGAAGCCCTGCCTAAAGGCTTCATAATGATGCAAGTGAAGCAAACAAATGTTACTGCGCTTATTAAAATCGCCCACATGGGTACAACAGGAAATGTCACAGAGTCACATAGCAGCCTGATCCACTGCTGCACACCCACACAGAATGTTCAAGCTATTTCCATTTTGTCACCAGCAAACTCGGTCTGGAAAGGATGTGGAGGCTGAACAGGAGGAGAAGGAGGACTCGACTTTCCGAGCAGACAGAGCAGAGATGCTTGTCTAAACAGTTTCACACTTTCTGAATCGCTTTCCTTTCCAAACAATGAGGGCTGGAGGAGCTGGGAGCAGCAGAGAGAGGGGCTGGGGGGTGGTGGTGGGTCAGCTGGCACCACTTTTCTTTCCTCCAAAAGCTGATCCAACAAAGAGGCCTCCACTCGGGAGCTGGGATGAAGCAGCAGCCAGCCCGGCTGGCTCGAAGCAGGTCCTGAGCTGAAGAATGCGTTTGAGAGAAAGGAAGGGAGAGAATGGGACAGAGCGAGTGAGAGGAGATGAATAAAAGGAAAGACAAAATAAAAAGAATGAGCTGGGTTTGAAAGCCTGGAAAGCCCCGCAGGAAGTTTTGTTTTTGCCACCCTGCATGGAGGTAAAAGTAAAACCAGAGAGGGGAGCAGCTTTGTGGAGAATAAAGGGGAGTTTGTGTGTTTTTCAAATGTCTGCAAAGGTGTTCATGATGCAGAAAGCAGAATAAACCCCTACAGCAGAAACTGGAAGCTTTAATTGGGAATCCTCAGATCTGCTCCCTCGTGATTCATGACTTTGCTCCTGTTGCTCTGCTAAGTAATCCCTCGTCCCTCTGATACCTGTTTGCTGAAGAATCACAAAGGAATGCCAAGGTGTTAGTCATGATATGGTTTATTTCCAGGAGTCTGATATGGAATTTGCTTACGATCCCGTTCCCTTAAATAAATAATAATAAAAAGGAGGTAAGGAAAATTTGCTGACCAACTACAGTCTGATTCTTAGCGACTTGAGGTGGCTAAAGTGATGGATTAAAAGCTGCTTTATGGGCATTCAGCAAGCAGCAGCCGCACAGAACATAAAAATCCTAACCCTGATTCCAGCAAAGCAAACAGACTAAAAAACCTAAGGAACGCGTTGGTGCAACAAAAAGAATCGGGAAATATCTCCACCACAGAAGATGCATCTCTGACCACGAGCAAGAAGCATGCAAACACAACCATCTGTCACCAGAAGAACATTAAAGACAAAGAAATATAGACATCTACAATGTTTGTAGATCAGCAAAACAAACGATAAGAAAGGCATCCATGAAACCGTCTGCTGGACTTTGCATGATTTTTATTTTAATTGCCCTACATTATAATTAAGGACTCACAGAAAGGAAACATTTGCAGTAATAAAAGAACTGGTCAGGCATGTTGGGCTGGTTGACGGGACATCCCAGGATGGGAGGCTTGGAATGTGTCCTAGTAGAGGTCAACACTTTCACATGTGGTTCACTCCAGGGTTGACAAAATAATTTTTTACAGCTCCCAAATAAGTCATTACCAGTTTAATTATCAAAGTCACCACAAGAACCAAGTTAATCCAAGGCAAATCTGAACAGAAACTCAGCAGAATTATTATGTTTGTCAATTTAGAAGGAAAAGGCTGTAATTAAGGGGAAAAAATAAAATTTTCTCAAATCAAAAAACATGTTGATACTGCATTTATCTGGGTGAAAGCCTTCAAATATGACTCATCAGAGCAAAACAAAAATCAACTTAGTGTGAACAGTTCCTCTTACTTAGCTGCATTGCTTGTTTTCATGGGGATGTTCAGAAGGAGATTCACACATTTCCTGAAAAGAAAGCCCCTCCCTAGACTGTGTCTAGCTGATCATCAATCTCCAGTCAAGGCAACTACGACCCACAAAAAAATGAGCTTCCATAAATGAAGCCAGCATTGCTGAACCACAGAAGATGTGAAGTGGTTCACGGGAGGTGTGGAGTGGAGCTCGTCAGGGTTGATACAGAGCCCATCGAAACATCTTTCCAAATGTGTTTGAGTTTTTGGGGGGTTTTTTGTCATAAATTCTTTAAATTGCAATTTTTCAGCTGGTAGGTTTTCATCCAAGAGTTAATCAGATGCAGCATGTAGCGAAGAAAAGTCAGCTGTAACCGGACCGCTCACAGATGCGTCTCCCAAAGCGTTGCTTGGTTATGAATTTTAATTAAAGCAATAAAATGATCTACATTTCTATCTACATATCAATCCATCTTATCTTCTGGATGTCGTCCAGCGGGATACTCGACAACTGTTTTGTGATTTTTCTCTCCTTGCAACATTTTCTGCTCTTAAGGAAGCACATTACAAGTGATTTTACATATTTTTGAAGAAAGATGAAAAAAAAACATACATTCAGATATTCAAAAGTCGTTATTTACAAGTCTAAGACAGGTCTCAGGTCTCTAATGACTGAAATAGGCATTGTCTAATCAGATCCATGTCCTCCAAATCTCCTGACAGTGACTTGGTGCATGTTATGAATTCAAATCACGCACAAACTATATTAAACATGGTCTACAGTCTTCATCCCAATTTGAGCTGAGTCGAACAATTTGCAGTTTTATTCAGAACGAATTAACTAAATCTGAATTTAGCTTGCCTTTACTTCTGATCCTGATTATCTGAGACTTGATAATCAGTCTGAGATCTGATGCCCGAACTCCAGACTTGTCACAGTCAGGTCTGGAGTCTTTAAAACTCGAGTCTATAAGTCAAGTCTAATGTCTGGTTTTGCAACTTTTTGCAACAAATGCTCTATAATGCCATAACTGCTTCTAAAAAAAAAAATTATTAAACAGGTTCCCCCTAATTGTATTTTGTTATTTGATAGCAAAAACGATTAGGTAATCTTACTTTATGACGTTATGTTTACTAGAATAAATCAATTTAACCAAACCACCACCTTTTTTGTGTGTTAACTGGAAATGAAATGTTAAAGTGGACAACTCCCCAGGTTCACTTTTTTGAGTGGGGCTGTTCTAGACAGGGGCGAGTAGAACTGGTCCTGGCCCCTGTATTAAAGACACTAATACTAAATTAATTTTCATCTGCTAGATTAGGGCTCTGCAACCTCCAGCTCCAGAATTGCAAGTGGCTCTGTGGCTCACCTAATATATTAAACAATGAAGTATTGCCTTTTTTTGTTTCATTCTTTTGTTCTGTGTCCCCCATGAAAAAACACCCACCCTGGCCAATTTGGTCAAGAACTGCCACAGCAACCATCAATTAGGTAAGTAAAGTTTATTTATAAAGCACCTGTCACAGACACATAGTCCTGTACAACATAAAGCATATTTAAGTTATACATAGTATAAAAACACGTATAAAGTAGTAAGAATCAGAAGTAATTATTAACCCACAGAAAAAAAGATATGCTCCAGACGAAGTCCTCAAGCGGAGGGAAAACCATCATTCACCAGCACTGGAATGCATCACAAACATGCATCCACATGCAAAACAAAAACACAGTGCAATGCAAAGCAGACTGTGAGTCACTAATGACTCTCGATAATCAGGCCGCGGCACTGCAAGGGCGATAATCATCGGCCGCCTGCTCTCCAAGTGATAAGCTAATCAGCCGTTCGTCTCCAGCGAGCCGGCAAGGGGACTCATCATCGTTGACATTTCAGAGCAGGATTGAGCCCAAAGAGCCGAGCCTCTGAGGAGAGGGGGCACCTGAACTGACTTAATTATCACTGCGTCAGAAGGAGGTCCACTCAACCCATTTTTACCCATTTTTACTCAAGGTTAGCCTAATTCATCCAACATTATGGCTTCTCTGGTGCATTTAACATCTGTTGAGGGGGTGAGTAAGTACAGAAGACTCATAGCATGGTTTCTGTTTCATTTGTATTCATGTGGTTTAATTCAGGTGTTTCAAAACAAAATACAACAAAATAAAATATATCATAGCTAAGACCTCAGAAACAAAAACTTATAGCATTTGTTTTGTATCTTATAATCATAAGAATCTCAGTCCCACACTTGCTGGGAAACAGTGTTTTCAACAGAAAATTCAGTTGAAAACGGTTTAACACGCCAGGACAAACTGGGAAAAACCAACGTTTGCGTTCACCTTCAGCTCCTCCAGCTGTAGTGGGCGAAATATGAGCGTGGAGGTTTTTTTCCTCCTCCAACAAGACAGTTGTGTTGTTGCAAGCTCAAATTAAATCATAACCTGTGGGGATGCTGTCACGATAATCTGACAGCTCTCCAACAAACCGGATGTAGGGAACGTCTCAGCTGAGCAGCTGTCATCCTTCCAGCAACCTGTGCAGCCCAGCCTGCAGCAGAAATATCGCTGGGCTCCTGAACATCACGGCCCTCCAATTCACCGCCCTCGTATTTTCACCCCAAAAAATAAATAAAACACACGTGAGGAGAAAGAATGGGTGCACAGCTAATTTCCCAGCGAGGTCGAAAGAAAAATGTTTTCTGTTGCTCCTCATGCAACAGATGCTCCTTAAATGCAGAGCAGAGGCTCAGCGGCTCGCAGCCCTCGAATATCCTGCCCTCCCATCCGCTTTGATCTCTGAGGCACGTCTCTGAGGAGCGTTAATGTGAGAGATGACACATTTCCCCGCTCCAATATGACCTATCTTTTGTTTCCACTGTGACAATTTGGGGACAGCTCTGACAGATGATACAAGTTACACCCAGGTGGTAACAACAGTCGGGGCAGATTTCTGCTGACGGTGAACAGGAAAACAGATTCTTATGCCAATATCTACAGCTTGACCGGCTGCTGTTAGAAACGCTGCAGCTGCCTGCTGGAAGTGGAGAAAACATGGAGAATCTGACTAGTTTCGGTCGAGATGCACTGATCAGTCTTAAATAGCAAAAACAGGCTTGCAGTGTTCTGTCCAAGGAAAAGAATACATGTAAACCCATTTGCTTAAACCGTTTGGATTCAATAATTGGCCATGTAGGAAAACTGCACTGCAGGTTCTTGATAGAGTTAGCAGATTGCACCCAACAGGAAAATAATGTCCTAAATGTGTGCTGATTTTATACTCAATTCACAACCAGAAGCATTTTGTTGATGCAGCTGCAAACAGATTTTTTCAGTATTTCTTCAGCTGGTCAGTAAGGATGTGTGATTTTGATCCCTGTCCTACCAGATTCTTATCTGGTGGTTTGTGGTTCTCTCTTTAGAAGAAAACCAGGCCCACAGCATCATAGATCCTTTGCCATACAACAGCATTTCACAGCAGACCCACATGGAGTGTTTGAAGCTGAAAAGCTCAACCTTAGTTTCATCAGGCGAAAACGCACAGTTTGACTTTAAGTCCCAGTAGAGTTTGGGGAACTTATGCAAGCTTTCCCAAACAACCAACAGACATGTAGACAGTGTCTTACTGTTTTATAGATTTGGTGATCCAAGATTCCACTTTTTTACTGCACTTCTCTTTGATTTTGTTTGTTTTTTACCTCCCTTACCAATGTTCTCTTGTCTTTTCCATTTTGTCTAGTTAAGCAAAATGGTTCATATTTTTTTCTCTAAAAACAGGAAGCCGTGGATAACAAAATCAGATGTTTCTTAAGGTTTCATCGGGTTTTTTAATGGGAGTTTTTTCTACAACAATAAAAATATATATTTTATGGCATTTTACACGTATTCACCAGGAGGGCCAACACATTTGTCTCTGCCATGCAGTGCATGATTTAAAATGAATCCAATTTCATGTAATCTTATCTAAAAAGGTCATTGTGGCGTGAGCAATGATATTCTGATGTATTAAGGCGTCAGTATTCCTTTGTAACATCTCTGACTGTTTTTGAGTGTAGTTTACAGAAAAGCTGAGTTGAATCCGGCTGATACTGTTGGTCAATGTTGATCCATCTGAAGAGCACCTGTTGGTGAACATGTGTAGAGAAAATTTTTAACGCTTTGATCTAATCCTCTTATCTGCATCGTTTTTTGTTTTACTGAACCATTCGTGTTGGGATACTGCAGCTGACTTTGGTGCATTTTTATATGCTCTTAGCAGATATGCCATATTTCTACAACTATGATTATGATTCTGTAATTCACCCGGTAATTATTAAAGCTGTTTTTCTATGACGGCTCTAAGCAAGCATTTTTTTTTCTATCGGAGGGCCGCACGAAGCGCAGGGGCCAAGCGGCTCCCCATCGTCCTGTTGCTCTGCAGAATCAGCACCGGGGAGTAATGAGCAGCTGCCCCGTTTGACCGCACACGCTTCTCCCTCTGCAGGTAAACACAGACTGCAGGTCAGCCGTGCACGGAAGGGTTTGTAGAGGCTCAGAGAGGATTAGGTTTCCTGAGCAGTCACCTGCCGACGGAGGCAGCGAGGATTTAGGACAAAAAACACACCACACCTCGCTTGTCAAGACACAAACTGAAACCCAGCAGCGATCCAGTGGAGGGAGAGGCAGGAGCATAAACTTTTACAGCAGGTCTGCCAGTCAGACACCATCCAGACAGAACACAAAAAGACGTGACAGGGAGCATGAGTGGAGCTGCGCGGCTGGAAAGTCCGGAGATCAGCCGTCATTCAGGGCGCGCACAGCAAGGGGAGTTACCCTCTACTGGTAGACAGCTCGGTTCGGTTCTTCTTACCTTGAGCAGTCAGGATGATCACCGCTGTCACCATCCAGGCGTTCCCCCCCGGAGACCCCGGGCAGCGCGCTGCGTAATCTCTCGCCATTCTTCTGTACTGAAGACCAGCTGGAGGTAAATATCCAGAACACCGAGGTGTGCCGAGATCGGACTCCGAATTATTCCTCCTCCAACCCGCTCACAAACTTACAGCTCAGTTCAGGTCGCCTGGTTTCAAATCAGCCAACTTCTCACTCTCTCTCTTTTCCTCCTGCAGCTCAGCGCGTCCTCCTCTTGAGCCCGGACCGAGCGCAGATCCTCAGAGTCTTAATGACGGGAAGGAGTCCGACCCCTCCCCCGTGTGGCCTGGCCGCAGTGCGCACAGGTAGCCCACGGCGGGTGCGTGTCTCACGGTTGGTGTTGAGAGCAGTAGGCGGAGAACAAAGTGTGGACGGAGTGTGAGAGAGTCGCAGGAGCTCCGTGGGCTTGATGCACAGAGCTGAGAGGGGAACATCAGAGTGATGTCAGCAGAGCGTCACCAAGAGGACTTCAGCCGAAAAGCGGAGAGATCTTCAGACATAGAGAGGAGAGGCTGCAGGAGCATGTCTGCATACCTGCGAGCTCTGATGTTCAGGTGGAGGCTACTGTTACTAATTACCCTGAAAAAAGTTTGTCTAATAAGCCACAGTCAGGCAGCGAGATATAGCAGACACCTCTAATGATTTCCGTGTTACTTTTGCAAAATATAAGCTTTGTTGTCATTTACACTTTGAATGTCCATTGAAATATTGCCTTTTTAAAAAGTTAACCCAAAAGCCCATTCACCCATTTTCCCAATCTCATTATCGCTTTTTAATTTTTGAGAATAAAAAGAACTTAATTTTCCAGATCATCCAAGCTAAAAAAAAAATCTCACAAAACATAGCAATGTTGAATAATTAGACTCATAAGCAGCCTAGTTAAAAACAAACAAACATGGACATATGTTTTAAATGTTTTATGTTTTATAAGTTTTAAGCTTTGTAATCTTTAGGGAAAAAAAGAATAAAACAGGCAGGTCAGACTAAATGCAACTAGAAATCTGAACGATCAAGAAAAGCCTTATTGGTGCATATCCAGTTCATTCTGGTCAAACTGGAGCTTACATGGTTAAAAGGTTGGAGAGCTTAAAACACATTGATCCTTTTACTCTGAAACCAGTATCAGTTCTCCTATAAAAGTATATACATGGTTTTACTTGTTCAAGCACCGAGGTTGGTTCAATTTTGTCCCTTTGAAAGAAGAATTTTGGACAACCAAAGCCCAAAGATTCGTCTATAGAAAATGTATAAAAATTTCAACCTGAGAAACATCAAGCCAGAGGAGATGGTGCCACCATGCTGCCCATGCTTTAACGTTTTTCTGAAAAGCTGCTATTAGTCAGAAAAGATGTTAAAGATGTAAAAGGTTACTAAAGATTAAAATGGCTGCTGTTATTTTCCTCTGGGTTGTGAACCTAAGAGCATGGAGGGTAAGCAGGGTGAGCCGCACAGAAAGGAGGACGACCCTCAAACGATTTTTATGTACCTGATGAGGATCAGGGGAATCTTACCTTCATCACAGGCCTTTGTTTCTAGATTGCATTAAAGCTATTGATGATCTTTAGATTCATGTATGTATTTTTTTCTTTCTTTTTTGAGACAAAACAGTTAACATGTTTAAATCAGCATAAGCGTAAATCAGCATAAGTTATCCATTGATCACTCAAACTGGGAAATAAGTTAGATGATTACATTTAAATCTTCCTGGTCTCTCTTGATAACCAGCATTCATAGTTTTATAGGGTATTTTATTGGGAGATGTTATACTAACCAAATAAAGCCGTTAAGATGAAAAAAAAATTTATTTTATCAATAAATGTTCTTCAAAAAAACAAATGCATGAACTTGAGAAATGTTCTGACATACAAAACTCAAATGAAACGCCCCAGAAATCAAAAGACAGGGTTGCAGCCATTTCTATTAACAACATTAAACACACAGCTGGTTGTGTCGTGATTATCTTAGCAGCATCAGATTTTAATTCACAACTTTTTAACTTTGATCCTCAAGTTAAATTTATCTTTTCATCCAGAAATGCAAATTAGCATGTTGGCTAATAGCTCAGAGAGTAAGCAAATGCATTGCTTACCATCTGAAAAACAGCTCAAGGTACTGTTTGACAAAATTTCTTATCTCAGAAATAGTTTTTAAATGAGCTAAACGTTGGTTTTAATAGCTTCTTATAATTCAGTTCTTATTTGAGGCCACTGCTCTGTATGGTGCTGGAACTGAAGCTTTCCAAGAAATGGCCTATACTCTATATTTAAACATTTACCTAAAAGGCCTGAAGAGCAAAATGATTGCTCAAAGTATTTTACTTTTGTATTTTATTCTGTTCTTTCCAGGTTATCTATGATGAAGGCCACCACCCTTAGCTTGATGGAAACGTCCCTCCTGAGCTTTCTAAGTATCACTGAAAAGTTTCCTAAAACAATGCTTTGATGTTGAAGGAAACCTTGGCAAAGGCATCCTAATCAGATGAGCCATTCCACTTTCAGAATATGACAATGGGCTTATTAAAAATACGCTAGCGGAATAAAAATGGACTAATTAGTCATGATTTCAAAGAAGTACAATCCAGCACAAATTCAATGAAACGAACCAGATAAATTGTTTTCCTTTTTAAATGTCAAGAGACAATAGAAATATACTTAGTTCTGTTTATGTTTACAGCCCCAGCAGACAACTGAAAAGCCCATTCATTACATGTTTAGCTTTTAAATACCCCAAAGATCCTTCTGGGATGATTCAGACTCTTGTCCAAGCAAAGCTTTGCTTTGTGGCACCAACACAAGTCTGGATAAATACAGTGCATATGAAAAGTATTCAGACCAAAACAGAGCATAACTCTGAAGTAGAAGAAAAATAATATGACGTTTTCATGGGTTAAGAGTAGCAAAAAGAAAGAAAGTTGAGGTAGATCCTTAAGAAGTCCTGTTTGCAGTTTGCCACACGCCATGTGAGGGACGGCACACGTTTCAGAATGTTCTCTGCTCACCTGCAATACGTGGTGGAAAACTAAGACTGCAGATCACCTTAAACACACCTTTCTGTTTCAAATAACCCGCTGTAACATCAGGTAACAAGCCAAATCTTAATTTTTTAAAATCATAACTGATCCCTGGATCCCCATCGTGACTTCTCATGATGCATCTGGGATGGAAGCACCAAACATTTGGAGAAGAAACAACTGTCAGACAGTGTGGGGGCAGAGGAGGGTTGGAGTCTCTAGATGGATGGGGCCTTTTGTTTCTGTCACAGAAACTGATGCCGAGACGTTTTTTAAAGACAGGAATGTTCCAAACACACAGAAGTTGGAAATAAACAGACTGAAATCCTCATGGTGTCTGTTCAAGATGATAAGAGAACGTCTTTGAAGAAGACTGGAGCACTTTTTACGTTCGTCTCAAAATAAGTTGTAGGAGATTATCTGAGAATTTTGTTCATTAATTGTGAAGATGAGGCTGAATTTAATGGTTTAGGCCAAAACTATTCATACCCATTTTCTCATTTTGTGTTATTCCAAACAAACCTCAATTCATTTTACTGGGGTTTTAAGAAATGGACTAACAATTATGGCTGAAAGTTGAATCCCCTTTCTTAAAGATTTGGACCACAACTCTTGTCTGGTGTTGTCCCGGTTTCTCAATACAACACTGAAAAAAATGTGTCAACAACAGCAGCTCCAAATTGTCCAGAGCCTTCAACATGTTGATGCAGTTCTCATCCACTTCTGGCACCCTGCTGCTGAGGACCTTTAGAACTACCTCGCTGACCTCTGTCAAGGTGATGGACTCTCCTTCCCCCAGGTCCTCAGACTGTCTCCCCGCAGAGGAAATGGAGACAGATCGAAGAGATACTAAAGGAAATCTTTCTGGAGCCTCATATTGTAACAATACAGTCAGACTGCGTACATCTGCACTGAACGTAGGTTCACTGAGGCCATAGAAAAAAAATCTTGTGGATTCTTCCTTGGGCTAAGACACACCTTTGGCAATACAAAAAAAACTATAAGACTTCGACTAACTTTTTCTGTAAAGTTGCTAACACACACACACACACACACACACCTCAAATGAAAACATAACCTCCTGGCAGAGGTAATCAGTCCCAGTCCGCAATTCACCCCGAACCCAAACACGGTCTGGGATGTTTCCCGTCATCCCTTTCTGGGTCGAACGGTTTAAGAACTTCCTGGAGGCCAAACAAATGTCTTTCCTCACAGATGGAGACTCATTTCTGCACAGCTTAATTCTCCCTGACCCTGCAGGTCAACTAAAGCCCCTGCTACACTGCTCTAGCTATGTTTTAAACATGTTTTTGTGTGCTTTTGACAAAATCTGTCTGCACTGTCTGTGGGATCCAATCAAAAACACTGATAACGATGCTGGGCCAGCAGGTTGACAACTGCAGTCCAGTCACCCAATAGACAGTAGTCAGTGCACACAACTCCAGAGTCCAAGCAAAATGATGGGTGCAATGGTCAGGTGACTATCCAAATAACAACCACAACTTCCTGTGCATCCTTATTTGCTTTTACCCACATTAAAATCAAAAGAAGATACACAGTGAGGCTTGGCTGTTCACTTTTGTTCATCCTCATCCATTAAATAATATATTTAAATCGAAACATTGAATCAGATGGAACCTTGGTGGGTAATTAAATTAAACTGTGTTGAATCTGTGTTAAAATTCATGTATCATTAATGATTCATATTGTTGACTGTTTCAAAAGTGTTTTTATTACAGGTTTAAAACCTTTTCTGTTACCTGCTGGTGCGGGACTCTTAATGTCAAACAGAAACCTCGCCTGCAGCGTATTGTAAAAGATGTGATAAAATTACTATGGCTTCCTTACTGTAGAAGGTCAGGTCATGGAAGAAAACCGGATCTATCCTGGCTGATCCAAGCTATGCATTGAGAAATAACTGGTTTGCTCCAATCAGGGGGCAGATATTCCCTGCAGTTTCAGCCTGATCAAAAAGTCAAATGTACTGACAGGTATTAGTTTTCTAAAGTTAAATATGTAACAGTGTGTTTGTTGAGAGTTTGTTATGTTGTATGTTCTGCTGCAGCTGTAAAACTAATTTCCTCCTGGGGACAATAAAGAGACCTTGAACCTTGAGCTCAGGTCAACCCTGAGTTGTGGTTGAAAAAGTAATTAATCTAGGGACACAATGAAACCCTGATATTATTCATCTGCAGACGTGGTCATAGGAGAATGTTACAGGAAGGTTTTTTACAGCAGGTTAGTGCTCCATTTCTCACCTGGTCACCCCACTTTAACCAGTTTATTCACCACACATTTGGCAGATACACCACTCAGATCCACCAATTAGAGCACCAGACCCTCAGATTCCCACCATGTGACAGAGTTGCTTGAGTGGTAACATAAAAATGTTTGTCTTAAATAATGATTAAAATCGGGAAATCAGGTAATTGGTTTACATTTTACCTGATTTCCCGATTTTAATCATTCAATCACATCAGCTGTTAAAGCTGTCAGATCATTCTGACTGGTTGCCTCTGATCTGATCCTACCAACAAATCCTTTGCCCTCCATCAAGGAGAATAAACTACTCCCTCGTCACTTCCACCTGGGTCATCCACCAGCCGACTGTTAAGAAGCCCATCCATTAAATGCTCATAACCTCTCAGCAGCACCCTACTTTACTAAACTAACCATCCTTATAATGTGCATTATGGGTCGCTAAAGCTTTATCAGGTGGAGCATAATCAGAAGGTTCCAAACCACTATCTGGCTCCAGTGCTTTCAGAAAACAAAAGAAAGTAAGACCTAACAGTTTTATACCTAAAGACTTGTAACGTACCAGCACAAATAACTGCTGGCGTTGGCATTTAATGAATTGTAAAAATATTTTTCCTCCCTACATCAATGAGTCTTTTGTTAAACACAAAACAAGATATTGTGTTCATTCTTACGGTACCTAAAATGCTGCCTTGCTCTCTTATTTTGTTGCAGAACACCAGCAATGCCTCATTCCAAAACCAGCAATCACTGTTTGAAATCCACTCATCATGTCAAACTACCACCTGCCTGCTCCACCTACATTTCCAGTGTAACCCTCTCTGCTTTAGTGTTTCAGAGGAAAAAACCTCCCTCTGCCTCTGTGCACCTTCAGTATTCAGACCATCCAAAAAGGAAAACACTGGCTCTCCTCCCTCCTGCCTTTAAAGCCTTCCCAGCTTTGCTTCCACCATTCTGCAGGGTGGTGGCCTCAGCCACCCACCTCTCCATTATCACCTCATTAGTGGGTTTCAAACTGGCCCACCCCCTATTTTGGCTCCAACCTCAATCAGCCCATTAATCACAGCAGAGCAGAGAATCCTTCCGTCCTCTGAAAGCTCACTGTGTACTCTGCCGGTCCCTGCTGTGCATGTGTGTGTGTGCATGGGTGTGTGTGTGCTGGCGCATACAAATGATCCAGCTACATCCCGCCATCTGTTGACTCCTGACAGTAATGCTCCTGCATAGACATGCATCATGTTCATGATGTTCCCCGGCTCTTGTTCCCCCTTACCCAGGGTTTGCTGTAAACAATAAGGAGGGGGGTTTTTATTTTAGAACAGGAATCTTTCATGGACCATTTTTTAAAAAATCTTTTTTTTAGCTTTTTTTAATAGGCGTCTGGGGGAAAATTTTGAGGGTTAAAAAGCCTGAAGAAATAAATATCCGAGGGCCCTTTCTTCAGTTGTATGAGATACAGCGTCTTGTCCAATCCTTGGCACCTCCGGTGAACATAAAAAATATCACATAAATATAAAATAAATTCATTTGTTGCCAGTAGTATTATCTCACAATTAAAAATGTTCATTTAATCGAAATACATTCGGTATATATTAATTTGGTGGAAAAAAATCCTATAAAATTGTTTTTGTTGTTTGTTATTTTGCCGAAATGATCAGTTCCAAGGATATTGGTACCATATAATTCCTATAAAATAAACCCAAATAATGCCGTTTTTAAATATATACACAGGATTAGTAATTCCAAATTTTTATAATATAATGTCACACCTGTTAATCTGAGCCACTACTTCAACTGGGAAAGACAAGAGAAAATTCTGTTCAAGTTAAACAGATTTGTCTCACAAGTCAGCAAATGGCTACAAAAATAGCTGCTGGCTTAAACTTCTCATATCTCCAGTCGGAACAACTAAAAGCTTGAATATGTTTTAATGGGTTTTAATGGAAAATATTTTTTTGAAAGGTTTTTTTTAAATAAAAAGGTCTAAACTGTTAATTGTACATATTCTTCACCTCTTCCCTCTAAACCCATAAATTTAAAAACCCAAATGAAACTGATGCTTGGAGGTCACAAATTTATCAAAATTTTGGCCCCGATCCAGTTAAATTTAAAAAAAAAAAAAAAAAAAATTAAAAAAAAAACCCACTCAAAAAAAAAAACACAGACAGGTCAGAGAGAAAGTTCTTGAGAAGTTTAAAGCAGGGTTAGGTTCTAAACCAATATCAAAATTAAATATTAAAATATAAAAAATCTCGCAGAGCTCTGTTCAATCCACCATCAGAAAATGAAGAAAGGAAGGCCCAACTGCCAACCTACTAAGACATGTCCATCCACCAGGTGTAGCATTCAATCTGTGAACAAGAAACCTGTTGATCAGGCATTTCACAAATATGGCTTTTTCAGAAGGAGGCACGAAAAGTCATCTAGGGGACACAGCAAACATGTGGAAGTAAAGGATCTCATCAGGTCAGACCAAAAATTTTACTTTTTGACTGGAAAAAATAACACACACTTTAAAGGGAAAATGGGGTGGGCTCGGCTTTTGGGGGGCTTTTCTTCAGCCGACAGGGAAAGGGGGATGGGGGAAAAGCCCTTTTTCCATCCCTCTTTTTTGAAGTGTGGGAAAACCCGGGGCCCATCTCCCTGGCATTTGGTTTTAGGCCGGGGACACCATGACATTCCAAAAAAAGGACAAAAAAGAGAACCCAAGACAAACAATCATTTTCCCTATGCCCTGCCCCGGCACACAACAACACACACACACACACACACACACACACACACACACACACTCATATACACCTAAGGAGAATTTACCTTAGGCAGCTTAACCCAACATGCATGGTTTTGGAGTGGGGGATGAAGTCAGAGTACATGGACAGAACCCACATATGCATGAGGAGAACATGCAATCTCCAAGCAGAAAGTCCCCAGGACCTTCCTCCTGTAAAGCAACAGCATTTACAGTCTGCCTCCATGCTGCCTCCTATCTCGGGCATTGCGTGTTCCGACCTTTTAAAATGTTACCTACACAGAGCTGTACTATTAACGAGTATTAAAAGCAGGGCTTCCAATGAGAGTGGAATCACAATAAGTACTGTACTCTGGGATTTTTCTTTCTTAACCCAACATCGAAATGATCACCCCTGTGTCTGTCTTACAAATGCTTCAGCAGGTCGTTGTCAAATCAACAAATTTCTAACTAAGGGAATATTTTTGTTTTTCAGTGTGAACGGTCAACATTGATCAAGGGTGGAGTACAGACAGAGTTGGGGTCAACTCATTTTCTTAGCACCAGGGAACTCTAACCAGTGCCTGGTCTACCAGTGTTATCAGCTTCAGCAACATCAGACAGCAACTGCTTTTTATTTCTGTCTGTTTTGAGAACTAAAGACTTTGGAATAGTATCAAAATCACATTGCCAGGAGGGGAAAAAGGAAAAAAATGTCAAGGATAAAATACTGAATCCTCAGCGGCGTTACATCTTCTTACAATTCCAACAGCATGTTAGAAATGGAAACTATAGAGTTAGGTTTCAGTGTAGGTAGAAAATTAAAAGGGAAGAGAGGGAGTAACAATAAATACAAATTCTTCCTTTGGGAAGGATAACTGAAGTAAATCAGAGGTTCTCAACATGTGGTCCTGGCGCCCTGAGGGAGACAACCTAGATCACAGCTGGTGCAAATGTTCTTTGCAGAGTTAATTTAAAATTATATTTTAAATATGCACATATCAACATTTCTTAGTTATTAACAGTTTGAACTATAAATCCACATAGCACTGCAGGTGTAAACAGAGGTGCGTTTGAAAAATCTGTTTTATGACAATTTAAGGACTTTAAAAAAAAAGAAATAACATATCTTCTTTGCATGAACAGCAGAGGATGTTTTATTGAAAAATAGCACTAAAAAAAAACAACAAGGATCAAGGTTGTCACACTGGAAACTACCAGAACACCAGTATTGCTGTCCACAGGAAAGCCAGTTGAAGAATAACATGGACTGAGAGGGTGGTGACCTAGAAAGAAGACACTGCTCCAAGAACACTTTCCAGTTGGACTAAACGCAGATGTGTTGGTTCCTGTGGAGACCCTTTTTCACCCAAAAAAAAATTTTAAAAAATTTTTAATTTAAAATTTCTTGGGGGTTTCCCCAAAAACGCATTTTTTTTTAGAGAGCAGAAACCCCCGGTTTATTAACCAAAGTTGGGGGCCCCCAAATTTCCCGGAAAAAAGGCTGATCCCGCATTTTTTTTCAGTTTCCCCGGGTTCTGCTGACATCACAGACCAAGGTTATATAAGAAGGTCATTCTTGTGCTGGCCTGGCCAGGGGCACCAGAGCATCTCACCACAAGAGGATTTATTTACTTGCTGCCAAGTGAACTTTTCCTCTTTTTACCTTTTAAGAAGAAGCTTAAAGATTTAAGTTCTAGCTATCTGCACATCCGGCAAAATATTACATTAATTATCCCGGCCGAAGAACTGATTTTAGGGAGTTTTTTCAAAACCCCGTTTTTCAACCCGGGGGATAAACCGGGGAGGACAGAGCGTTTTTGGGGCAGGGCCCGAGCAACCCCTTCTACCCGGGCCCGCTTTTAAAAGAATAAAATTCTTCCAAATAAGGTTGGCAGAGTAAAAACTAAGTTGAGAATAGGATGACGGGTCACATTTTCTTTTTTTTTGGTGTGTTTTTGGGCTGTTTTCGGGCCCCCAGGGGAAAAGTTTCATTTCAACCATGGGCCGAAAGCAGCATTGATCGGGAAATTGGGGGCTTAACTTTAATACAACAAATTACCTTCGGTTTGTGGGAACAAAGCCAAAAGCTGGGCAATAAAGTGTTTTTTGTATCAGAAATAAAGGGGGGGACCAACCCTAATTGGGAAAACCTTGGATCCTGGTGTAGAATAAAAAATCCCAAATTTTATGAAAAAATTTACCCTGACAAAGCTTTAATTGAGTTAGCCCAAAAGGGCCAGCCCCAATTCTTTCCCCATTTTATTTGAGGGGCCCTGCGCCTTGGGAAACCCCCCCCCCTTTCCCGTTTGGGCTCGCTTTTCTATTTTTGTCTCAACCCCCCCTCGCTCCAAATTTTTGTTCCCCTTTCAGGGCCCTTTGACCGAAAAACCTGGGGAAAATTAATTTTTTTCCCCAAAAACCCTTTTTTTTACGGGGCCTCCCCTAAATTCCGTTCTGTTTTTTTTTCCTGGTTTCCCCCAGGGGGGTCATTAAAAAGTTTTTGGTCCAGCAACCCTGGGGGACTTTTGGTAGGAAATGTGTTTTTTATTTTTGGGTTAAAACCCCCTTATAAACCCCGGTTTTAAAAATTCAGAAATTCATAAAATTTTTCACAGAGAAGTTTGAATTCCTTTTTGA